>JAAAQI020072005.1:0-17205 GCA_011800005.2 Stichodactyla mertensii | reverse complement strand
GCCTTATTAACCATTGTTTTCAATGAGTTCGTCTCATGTGAAAGTTCGACGTTTGACCTGGGCATAACTACTTCCTTTATATGCCCCGTACCACACTTTTTAGGGTGCTACACAGTCCATGACAGCCCTTCCATTTCTGAGTCGTTACATCGTCCTGGTCAGTATTTTTGTCAAAAATGTAAAAATATTTGTTCAGATGGGTGTGATATTATGGCATGCGGTGACCTTTACTAGAATAAAAAATGTTTCCTACTGAGGCCTTTTACTTTCTACGCCGGAAAGCATGCAGCTCTGGTCTGAAAGCTATTTCGTCTCTGTTTTTACGTACCGAACCACACAAAATCAAACCATCCGGAATTTTCTGCTTTCGAAAGCTAAGAGGTACTCGAGACTGAAGACCCCTCCCCATAAGAACTACCCATGAACCCTTGCAGCAGCGTAAGTGTAAATATAACATGGGAAACACCGCTGATTCACTTTACATTTATTTTCACACCAAGCAAGTGAAGATATCAGTCAGAAGAACCTCAAAAAACCCACTGAAAACTCCAGGATATCCCTTCAAAAGCCTTCATCTTGGTAGATGTGAGCCACTGCAAGGCTCTCCTGGTTGCTAAACCACCACTGATACCAAATTTGGTCGGGTTTTGGGATTTTATTTTGGCGGTGTGCGGGTGTGTGTGCGTCAAAAACTGGTATTTGCCTTTGCCAAGACATGATAGACTTTTTGAGTATTGACTATTTACTTTCGTAACTACGCTTTAAGGCTAGAATGTAGGCCCGTTTATTAGCCATGCTTCCTACAATTAGAGTCCCATTCTTCATGATGTGAACTGGAGCTTTCAGTGTTGGAGAGCTACTGATTTTACGATGGCAAAAATGAAAGACACGGAGACGGACGAACCGCCTCACGCTCTGGTTTGTAGTAAGGTGAGTGTAGGCCTTGGAAACCTTCTGTCCTGGTCAGTGATACGGGAATTTATCCTTATGTCGAACTAATTTATTAGTCATTCGTAGTCTAGGTACTGAAGATTTGGTATTCGTTTCTCGCTTCAGCTCTGGACTTGCGCTTTTTCTCTTGTGGCTTCTCATAGAACAAAAGCACAAAGCGGCGCGCTCATTAAACTCAGTTCGTCTTGTTTGAAATTAAAGCCAGCTGAAAGAAACGTTTAATTGAACAAATTGTCGTCCTTAAACTCTCCTAAAGCTGGCCCAGAGATTTGTGTTGTATTGGCTGCTTGCAAAAGGAGATATTACTCAGGATAGACGATAAAAAATCTCTTATCAAGGATGCACAATCTCTCTTCCTTATGCATTGCGAAATGATCGTGTACTTGCACAATCGAAACGAAAAAATGACAAGATTCAAATAGGACTTGAACATTTGAATAATTGTCATGCTTAGTTTATTTGTCTTCATATTATCATCGAACTTTATCTGGTTTGAAATTAGGATAGCTTAGATCCATCTACTCTTACCAACATTATGGCCTGAGATGCGTGTTGAGAATTTAAACTACAATATTCCAAAAGAATTCGTGGAAACCCCGATAATTTTAACCCGATCTTATTAACCTAAGAATCACTGCCCTTTGCATTATGACCAGATTGGAACGTCCACATTCCATATTTCGTTCTAAAAACTGCGGATTTTATACTCAAAATTAAAATGTCGTATGTACATCTAAATTTGATTTGTACATGTAGATGTGGGTACAAGGAAAAAACACGTTTCCGGGTTCTAACTCCTAAACGCTCTTCCGACGAAGTCCGTGGATTATAGGATTTTAAAAATTAACTTTCCATATTAAGATCTATATAAATGTCTAGATATCAGAGATCCGAGAGATTTGGGGAATTTTTCTGGTGACATACATTGTACATAACACGAAGTTTGCTTTACGTTGTGAAACAGAACTAGACATTTGCTGGAGGGTTTAGATATTGTTATGGATTTTGTATCAGCAATCACACCACAGCTTTCTCTTTTTAACTTCCCGGTGTCAATCAAAGTGACAGGGGATTAGTATTGGAGCGTTGTTCTGGCTAATGTTCCTCAGTCCAGTGCTTGAAAACTAATCTGATTTTGGCACAAATGTATCACCGTAAACTGTCACATTCTAGACCAAATTTTAAGTCAACAAATACATGTTCAATTGGCAGTTTGGTGTAATATGTAAACAGACAGTTAAATTTGTTGAACTATGGATCCTGTTCAAAGGATTGTGCCTTGGAATGGCCTTGGGATTTGTCTGACCTTTGAATATAAAATTCAATTGTATCAGCTGCAGCACTCTAAGTCCATTTTTGCTCTGTGCTTCTTGCTACTAGCAGTTTTCCAGTTTTCTTATTCACACTAATTAACTAGTTAGATTGTTTCGATTGTTCAGCTATTATATGTTTTAGTTGCTCGGACTGTTTATCACTTTACATATATGGAAAATTTATTGTAATGTAAAATTGTGTGCGTTTTATTTTGAATCTTTAAAATCCATGAAATGAAAAAAAGTGACATCAGAGTAATGAATATTTTTGTTGGACATTTTAGATATGAAGCTTTATACCTCAATGTCATAGTCTCTTTAACTACAACATACTTTCTAAGCAATCAAATTTTCATTTTTTCTGTCTTGTTCACCACATCCATAATGTGGTATTTCCATGTTCATTTTTTATTCCTTTTTGTAAATAACCCACAACCTTAAAAGTTATCTTTATAGTAAATCTACCTAGTTCTTACATTTTAAATTTTTATAATTTTTCCATCATTTGAATTTATTTCAACTTTCATTTTTTTTTCTCCTTAGTGCTCAGCCTTAACGGTAGTCCACTAGTCCGTGACTAGTAAAAATTGCCTTAGGGCTAGTAGAACTTGAGAACCACCAGCCAATGGGTTCTCTCTCTCAGCTAATAACTTCTCAGCTCCACCAGCCCAAGCCGGCCGGTGATAAAAAAGTTAAGGTTGATTGCTTTATTTTCAAGGCCATTTTGTTTTGCATAAATTTTCTGTTTTACCCATGACTGTACACTCTTATGCATTTCACCTTTTTCAGTAGTTTTCAAGTAAAATCAAAAGTCCTTAGTTCTGATATATCGAAATTCTTGTCTATTAAGAATTTTGTACAGTGCACAGAGCTGTTTCATTTTCTGTAACAGAGTCACATGATAATATATCAGTTTGATATAAATAAGATACTTAGTTGTTTATTTGCATTTCATTGAAGTTTTCCACAGGCATTTATAGGCTCTCAGTTCATTCACTGTTAATATAAAGACATCTGTAATTATGTCAAAAGGTCAATGCAAAAATTCTTATACTGTGCTGGTGCAAGTAAAAATTGTTGTACAGTAGCAATTTTGTTATCATTTGCTGGGAAAAAGGCCAATTGTTGTGCTCACCAAGTGATATTTTATCACTTCGAGATGACTATTAGAGCAACTTGCATGCTGTGAATGTCTTTCCTTTACTCCTGTTAAGGAAAAATAAATAAAAAAACATTGATATTTTTAACTAGTCTTATTTAACATTGTACTTGAGAAATACTTTGATCTAGACTAGTGGAAAATATTACCTGGTTCACAGGCTTGAGTAAGACTAAAGGTTGACACTGAAAATTATTTTCATTAATATTTTATTCCTGTATGTACATGAGAGTTTAAAAGTGACTAGAACAAAAGGGTTTGTGGTTTGAGTTTCTACATTAACTCAAACAAGCTATGTGGAGATGCATAGATTACTTAACAATATACATGATTATACATGGCCCCACTTTCAAAGCATGTATGTTGGATTGCTAACTGTTCTAGCTAGTAATTTCAGTTATTTTGTTTGATTATCAAGATCATCATTTGAATCTTTTAATACAGAGTAGAAATGCATACAAGAGTTACAGTTTTATCCTAATTTATCCCATTAGCTTCCTATTTCGAAAAGAGTAAGATAATTGCCTTTTAATACCCTTAAAATACAAAATTGAAAATGTTGTCATACAAACAGGATTTCAAAATCCTTAGTCATATTATAATTTGTTTTAGTGTCCTTACCAGAAATTGTTCAAAACATTTTTACAATGTCGTCTTTCTTGGTTGCTTTCAACTCTTATTTAAATTTTATGGTCAATGCTTATTTTATTTTTCTTTGAGCTTTCATATCCATTACATCATGTCATTATGTCATCCAGCTTCTGTGTGCAATAATAATTATAGAATTCAAGTCTTTTGTATATTTATTTTTACTGTAAGAAAACAATTATTGATATTTTTTAACTTAGATGGAAAAGATTATCCAGATGATGCAAGATGAAAAGATAGGTGTCCCCATAAGGACTGTAAAAAGCTTTATGTCCAAAATTCCTAGTGTTTTGACAGGTAAAGTATATACAATCTATGCTTTATTAAAACAAACATCAATTTTATCAAATCCTGAAATAACCTCTGGGCTGATCCAAGTAAGGGTACAGCTAACTCACAGATTGAATTGGAATTTAGCATGTTGGGTTTTGTTGAGGTAGGTAAACCAAAGAAACTGGAGAAAAAAACTCAAATCAAGGGAGATACCAACAAGAACTCTACTCACAATAACACTATTATATTGTCTTTGAATCCTAATTTCACATTAAGCAAGCACTTGTATTTTAAGGGGCACTAAAATGGCAATGCCATACATGTGTAGTAAGTAGGTACAGTGAATTAATACTGAAGTTTGAGCTTACCACAAGCAAAATTACATCTTAATGTATGGTGCATGATAAAATAATATTCTGGAATGGATATTTTAAGGTTCAGAGCTTATTGACTGGATGGTGGAGCACTTAGCAATAGAAGACAGGGGTAAGCTGAAAATTCTACATAATATTAAGTCTCTTGAAATGAAAAAATATTTGTGTACTGATAATTTAAAATATTTAACTAACTTGATGGCTTAAGAGAAAGAAAATAGGAGGATGAAAAAACAAAAGAAAGAGGAGAAAAAGATATATAGAAACAAAGCTATGAATAAAATACAACCAACTACAGTAGAATATTAATGGACATTCCTTATTGATATCAATGTGCCAACCAAAAGTCTATTGGCAACTGAAACAAACAGATCTTTTGTTGGTTGATAAATTAGAATTACTATCTAATGTCAATTTTTGTTAACTGTGAATATAATTTTCTAATATCTGAAAATAATAATCTGCCTTTAGTCAAAACTTGGATAAAACACCTAGACTATTTTTTTAAAGGGGTGGGAAAAGGTTTTCCCAAATTTACAAATAGAAACAGAGCTTAGTTCCAACTCTGGTTCATATTCTTGACTTTGAGGTGTACTTTGCACTTTGCATAAATACAGTAGCTTCTTATCCTTCAACACACAAGAAACCTATTGTGTCATGCAAAGTGGCTCTCAAATTTGATGCAAATGTGCTGTAGTTTGTAAGAAAGTACTTGAATATAACCATCATATTCATTCCAAACCAAAATGTGTTGTAGTTTGTAAGAAAGCAGTAACCAAACCAAAATGAGTTTGTAAGAAAGCAGTGAATATGACCATCGTATTCATTACATTGTGGTGTTTGCTTTTTTAAAGGGGAAGGTGTTCACTTGGCATCCTTGTTAGCAGCTTATGGCTATATATTTTCAATAACTGATCACCATTTAATGGTCAAAGATGATGGCTCGTACTACAGATTTCAGGTAACTATAATACTACAACTTCATGTTCTTATAACATATTATTAAGCTTTTTTCATATTTTGACTTTGAAAAAACATGGTCCATTGCATGTTGTAGCCATGATATTGCTTAATCCTAGCATTCTGATTGGACAACCAATGGTCTCCCATGCTAAACTGTGATTGGTTAGGTGGATGTCATCAGTGTTACATAACATAAAGCAGATTTCACATGACTGCAAAAAGCTCTTGGCATGATTGGTGCCGTGAGTGTGCCTTGATGCCACTGATGTTTCCTAGAATTTTGACTTGCCTTGACTATGTCAGGACTGTGTTTATGCCATGACAATTTACATTCAAACAATGCCAGCTCTGCCTTATCACTGTGACTACTGGAACTGGGCCAAGCAGCAGAGCATAATAGCATAGCCAATCAGAGCACAGCTTTGATTAAATAATTACAGTAATTACACCATTATTAATGCACAATTTACATGCATAAGCCTGCCAAGATTTGGTAATTAATTTTTATTTCATATTTAGACTCCATACTTTTGGTTATCAAATAATTGGGAGCCAGAAAATATAGACTATGGTGAGTAGATTAGATATTGAATAGTTGTAGTTGTATAGTTGTACAGTATTTTTCACCCAGCATGAAATGAACAAATGAACACTAGTCAAGGGTGGTTATCAATTTTTGTGCCAGTGTTTCAGGGGTAGGTTATGTTAAATTAACACTAAGAAAATGGATGGGCCACTTAAATAATATACTTTCATAAATTTCATTCTACCAACCTCCTTTACTTTACAGTCCCTAAACTAGTGATTAGCAATGGAAATTGTTTAACTTATTTGAATGCAACTTGTTATTCTAGCTGTTTATCTTTGCAAAAGGACAATGCAGAATAAGTCCAGATTAGAGCTGGATGACTATGAGGCAGTAAGTAGTCTATTGACAATGTTGATTGGATGAGAAAAGTGTTTAATTATCATTGAAGCTGGTGGCAAAAATGCATTAAATGAACCATACAATACTCTCTCAAGATATTGCACATCACTTCACACCAATGCCACTACTAAAATTTATAGCAGTCTTCAATAATCTACATTCAGTTTATTTCACCAGGTTTTTGTCCATGTATCTTATTGTAATTGCATATTAAGAGTTACTGTACTTTATTCAATATAATGAAAATTAATTTAACACATCTTGTCAGTGCAGAACCTGAAATAGCAGTCTGCCAGTGGCCAAAATGCATGTCAAATTTTACTACTGGCAGGCAAAAACAATTTTGAACTACCATATAGAAAATATAATGACGGGGGGAAATATGCTAAGCCAAAATCATTTGTCCTGCTAAAAATATAAAATCTGTCTTGTCATTTTTGTTTTCTATTTCAAGCCCAGCAGTGTACAAAAAAATACAGGTGTTAGTACTGTTTAATTATAAGAACTTGTATTAAAAGTACAGCCTGTGTGTACTACATTTTCAGTCAGCGACTTTCATGTTATTTGCTGTTATCAACAGGAAAATCTAGCAAAACTTCAAAGAACTTTATCAAGGAAATGGGAATTCATCTTCATGCAGGCTGAGGCCCAGGCCAAGTAAATATCATATAAACATCAGTTTCAGTGGTTTCTTAAATAAGAAATAAGCAGCTCCAGAAATCAGAAACCAGGGGCTTAATGTTATTTTTCTCTTTATTCTCTCTCTATATACACACCAAACGCATTCACTTTACATTCAGCTCCAGAAATCCATGATAACCTCATCATGAGAGCAGATTTGGTACGACCTGTGAAAAGTTCATAGCGCAATCAGTACTATAAACATACCTTGCTGGGACTAGCTATTTAAGGCTGCAATGAATAGGAAACTTTAAGATAGATGAAAGTCACTCTATCTTCTGTAAAGAAGAAGAGGTAAAACTTATGTATGTATGTATGACTGTGTTTTCCAGAATTTTGTCATGCCTTAACTGTGTCCATGCTGCAAGCTTTTCAAATCCTATGAAATCTGCTTAAATGATAAGAAAGAAGACCTACAGTAACAGGCCATTTGCACTAACAGGTCACGTGACCACAACCCCCTTAAATCAACCACTGCTGTCAAAATGAACTCAAAAAATGGAAAGAGCATCTCGATAATAGTAGGTGAAGCTTCAACTCAAGATGTTTGACAAAGGAAAATTGGCATGGAATATTAAATTGAAAATTTTATTAGGATTTGTGCATGTAGGAGAATACAAGCTGGACAGCAAGCTTGTGCAGTCCAGTACATTTTTTTCCATACAAACTGTTAGAAAACATTCGATTTTATTTCATGCCATTTCTTTATTACTAACATCAAGATGCTCTTTCTATTCCTAAAGTTTATTTTGACACTGGTGCTTGATTTAAGCAGGTTGTGGTCCCATGACCTGTTAGTAGTGGAAATGGCCTATTGAGGACTAATGTTTTATGACTGAATAATGTGTTGTTTATTTTAGGGTGGACAAGAAGAGAGACAAAATGGAAAGGCAAATACTAGATAGTCAAGAAAGAGCATTCTGGAATGTACATAGACCTCCTGTGAGTACAATACAGTCACCAGTACTGTAGCCTGACAATCCTTGTATTAGCTGTCTTTAGAATCTGTCTTTGGCCATCCCATAGTATAGACCACAGTGCTGCAACCATCATGCAATCTAGACCTTTTCTGATTTCACTCAGTGACTGCAGAACAAATGATTTCAAGTTGAAGTTGGAGTGGGCAAATGCATAAATGTATATCGACTGCAATTTTTCTACTTTAACCTTGACTTGAAACTATTGTCTTTGGATCTTTGAAGCAAATTTAGGGAAGGTCTGGATACTGTGTACCATTTTTGTAGGAGAAATATTCATTATATAGACCTTATTCGCTTGGGCGTATTTGTTTTCCCAGTACAGGTCACGTGTCATTCCTTTGGGACTTTTTCCTTTGTTTAATGGTAATGCTTGAGAAGATACATTAATATGGATAACCCTCAAACAAAGAATCGTATTCCCAAGAGGTCTGAATTGGGAAAACATTATGCCCAAGTGAATGAGGTCTATTGCAATTTCACTTTGTTAGTTTTCATGCTATCCAAATAACAGACTACAGTTAATTTTTTTAAAATTTACTGCAAAACAATGGTTTTAAGTGTACAGTAGGTTGAAGTGGACAATACTCAATAGATGTATAGATTTGTCTACTCTTTCCTCAACTTCAAATTATGTTTTTATGATCATTTAAGTAAATGTGGGAAAGGTCTGTTTGCTTGCATTCAATGCAAAAGTAATCTATTTCAAAAAGGATCATATGGTCCACAGATTCTCATATTGACACTGTTTTATTGTTAAATAGCCTGGATGTGTGTCAGTGACTGAAGTTGACATTAAGAAAGCTTGCAAATCAGAAGTCTCTCCCAATACAAGAAGAAAGGTACAGTGTTCTAGACAGCATTGGAACCATTTCAAAAGACATCTGTCAGACCACCCACATGCCATGAAAGCCATGAGTTTTCACTGTCAAGTAAAGGTGCTGTTACACTAGGCAGTTTTCCTTGCAACTTGTCTCACAATTTTGTGGCACAAGTTGCACAAGACATTGCCTAGTGTAACATACAAAAAGTGTCTTTTAAGTGAGACGTAGAACTCAATACCTTAGTCTGCTATGAAATGTTGGAGATAACACCCACCCTGATCACTCAAAAAATTGCACCTCAAGATACCAGAAGAAATTTGATGTGTACTAATATAATAATAGTGATGTTACTCCAAATCCCTTCTTGTGTACTAAACCTTTTTCTTTATTCCCAGGCTAAGTTTTTGCGGTCTGGATTATCAAGTTTAGAAAACTGTTCTCCTCTGGTTTCCTTCACAGCTCTAGATGAAGTTAGAATTGAGGTGTGTGAAGGCATTTAAGGTCCACTTGGATGAAAATCGGTGAAAATTGAAAACTCATTATTTCTATATGAAAATGAATATAGCTAAATAACTAGCTACTCTCTGCCAAAAATCTACATTTTAAGCTCATTATCACAGAGAAATTTTGGGTTGAAACCTAAAAGAACAATAGGGTTGAGTAAATGATGTCATTTACTCACAATTTAAATGCTAAATAACTTGACAATTTCTATTCCTCTCTTTTGGATGTGAAGAAAATTTTGCTTCATGGTGATTAATTGGGACCGTATATTAGATAGGTTTAGCTAAGTTTCAAGACATTTTCAATTTTTATTGATTTTCATCCAAGTCCCCCTTTAACATTCAGCAAATAAGAATAAGTGCACTAATATTAGAAATGGAGGCAACAAAGGACTGACTCTATAGTTTCTTGGCCATTTTCGGGTAGTTTGTCAGCTGTTTGTCTGTAGTTAGTCATTAAACCATTTGTCATTTAGGTTTTGGTAGATTACTGGTTGGATATCAGCCAACAGTCATTTGTTTGTTGGCAGATGCGAACACAATTTTACACTCTTACCAATAATGCATAAAATGTATTAAATAAAGAAAGAATAAGGCTAAGAATATTGAAGTGTGACCCTGGTGTCTCTAGGTACAAGAACTTAAAGAAAACCTTCATAGGAGGAGGATGAAGACCTCTCAAGCCTCTGAAAGGTACATGTAACTGACCTACTTTGATCCAAAACAACTTAGTGATGGTAGGATAGTTGGCTTCCTTTGTAAAGTGTAGAGTATCAAACCTCCCTGCTTGAACACAGGAGAAGATTGTTAGAATCCCTCCCCCAGTAAAAGGGGTCCTTAGAATGTGCCTCCCTACAGCTATGCATTTCAAATTCAAATAGGTCCTTAGCACCAACAGGTCATGTGACCAGACCACCCTTAAATTTAGCACCAGTGTCAAAATGAACTCCAGAAATGGAAAGAGCAACCTTATGTTAGTGAAGTTTCATCTCAAAATGCTATTGACATAGGGGAAATGGCAGGAAATATAAAATTGAACATTTTATAAGAGTTTGTAAGCAAAAAATGTACCGGACTGCACAAGCTTGCTGTCCAGCACATTTTCCCATACAAATCCTGATAAAAAATTTCAATTTTTTATTTCATGCTATTTCTTCTGTGTCAAAAATTTTGAGCTGAAACTTCAACTTTACACTAATATCAAAATGCTCTTTCCATTTCTAGAGTTCATTTTGATACTGGTGCTTGTTTTAAGGTTGGTCTGGTCACATGACCTGTTGGTGCAAAAGACCTACGTGTACCCCTGTAGGATTTGGAGGTATGCCATGCATTAAATTTTGATCATTTATGCATGTACATTAATTTCCCACATTTGAAGTAGTTGTTTACCAGAAATCGATTTTATTTAATCACTTGTTTTGTTATTTTCAGTTTAATTCAACAATACGACCAATATGCAGAGTATGACTCATTTGTATCATGTCCAGAGCCATCAAATCCTTGGATAACAGATGACATTACCCTATGGGAACAAGATAAATCTTTGTAAGTATGCATGCATATGGGTTGCAGGTTTGTTTGATCATCCAACTTCTTAGCCTCCTATACAGATGTTCTTAAGTGTTGTCACACAATTCTTTACTAAAGAAATTTCAGATTATAGAATACTCATAATAATGAAATTTATTATAATTGGCAAGGTAATAAATTTTACAAGCTCTCATTTGCCAATTTGAGGTCTATAACTTGCGCTACAGACCTCCAAACTTATTTTTGTGTTTGCCTTGCCATATAATGAGATCTTGTTAACCTCGCTTGCTCTTATTGGATCTCGTTTTTTCCCACTTTTTTGACCCACATGCTATGCACTTGGGTCATAAGGGGGGGGGGAAACTTTCAGTCCATAACTTAGAGTATGGCCCTCACTCAGTTAATAACAGGTATATATTTAACACTTTTGCCATCCTGGGATCTAGTGACTATTTCTTCTTGCTCTTGCTCCAGCCTTTGTCCTACAAAACTCCATCCTCAGGAACCCAGGAGTAAAGTTCTGTGGCTTGTTTCTTGCTTCCAGGAAAAATACCCCTGAGAAAGAGGTCTGTTAAAGCTTGTTCTGGAAGTCGAAATTCTAATGGCTATCAAAAATCCTACCAATCAGAGAGCAGACATTGCTAACCATTTATTTTATTTGTCTAACTATACTTGATACTGATTGACCAATCAGAAAAGAGATTATTTTTGACTTCCAGAACAAGCTCTAACAGACTTCTTTCCCAGGGGTATTTCTTCTTGAAGTGAGAAATGATTGACAGAATTTTTTCCCTGGGTTTCAGAGGATGACGAAACCCAAAGAGCAAATAGAACCTCTGCAATCCCAGGGTACATGCTTGTACATTTGATTTTATTCTGTTATTCAGACATTATGTTCCACCTAAGAGGGTCAAGCGATGGGGCTTTTCTTTGTCCGAACTGCTCCAAGATCCCCTTGGAAGGAGGCATTTTACACGGTTCCTTGAAAAGGAATTCAGTGCAGAGAATTTAGGGTGAGTCTAGACTTATTGTACTAAGAATTTTGTCATGACATGGACCACAGGGAGCCCACTTTAGATTTAAAGGGAAAAGCAAAAAGTTAGAGCCAGCCCGCACCAGATCGGAATGAGTTTTGTGATAGGTTTGAAAAACAATAGATATATTCCAAACAATAGAACTAAACCTAACCTAACAAAAGCGGTACTGTACTAAGGGAGCAATAAAAAAGCAGCTTTCGATTGGTACGGTATTACTCAAAAGTTAATCCAATTTTTTCATTGGCATGAACCACAGGGAGCCCAATTTAGTAAAAGTGGAAAATGAAAAATTTAATTTTGATGAAGTCTTTTCGGGATTTCTAGACCATGAAAACGGTGAAATCGTGTTTCTTAAGTTTTCCCGTATCAATTATCGGTTTTTTCTACTTGCCTCCCTTTAGGATATATTTCTACGTGGGATAACATAGGGAAATTTATATAGAAAACCAAATCGCGCGTTTTATTCTAAAGAATATTTTACTAGTCTACTTGATTTTTCGGTATTGTCGTCTTAGTCAGCACCTTGGTAAGATTACTGAAAAATAAATAAAATACAGTTTGTTTGGATTAAATTTTTCATTTTCACCATTGCTTAAAGTGGGCTTCCCTGTGCATGGACTTACCATCTCTTTTGGTTGAAGTTTTGACAGAATATAGGGATCTTTTAGATTTAGGGCTAAAAGACTGGGATGGACCGATCCTTTCAGCTTTCAATTTAATGTTTTTCCATTTAAGAAACATGTTGTTAAGATGTCATGACTGTTTTCACTTTTCCAGATTTTGGTTGGCGTGTGAACAGCTAAAAGCAACGTCAGTCAAACATGTCCCAGAAATAGCCAAAGAGATTTTTAAGTAAGTCATAACTTTGTCTGGTAAGTAACGAAGTCTTTGATATTCATCGTGTAACATCTTTGAAGAAAATTATCTGCCACTTTAAAAAGTAAATCGATAAATCGATAAATAAAATGGGGGAAAAAATAGGATGAGGACGTTGAAGAGATATAACTACAATGTCACGGATTGATCATTATTACTTTAAACTATAGTTTATTTATTTTATTTCTTTTTCATCGCCTGATAGTGAATACTTATCCAAAGACGCAACGTCTCCCATCAACGTAGATTGTAAAACGCATGAAGAGGTGGAGCTAAACCTGAAGAATCCTGGTAGATATATGTTTGATGCCGCACAGGTGAGGAGAATGTTTTCCTTTTAAACAAGAACCGGTCACTGTTTACTGTCTGTCGTTGTTTGGCGGATCCAGCTCCCTCCCCAACACCCCCTCTTCCACCACCCACCACCACCCACCACCCACCACCCACCACCCACCACCACCACCACCACTACCACCACCCCCACCACCACCCCCACCCCCACCACCCCCCACGTTCTTAGCAAAAACTTGTGGTGTTCTCATAATTTTCATACTTACATCACGTACACACTGCGATATGCAGTAACACTGAAATGGCTTCCTATTGTTTTCGTATGAATCATCCAATCACAACGCGTACTGCTACGAATTTGCCGCAGCGATTCCCACCCATACGATATCCGCTCTATGGAGAAACGCTACGGCAAATTCGTAGCCGTACCGTACTTTACCGTAGCCGTAACTGCACGTTGATTGGATGATTTACATGAAGCCGTCTTAGGGCCACTGCATACCGTACCGTGTATTTGCTTTGAGTCAGCAGTACCGTGCGTTTCCCACTCGCACGAAAACCGATCTATAGATTCAAACTATATATATATTTTTAGAGACATGTAATTCAGTTTTAGGACTGCAAGATGTTTTATTCTAATAAACGGTATCAATTCAATTCAATTCCAGTAAGAGGGAATAGAGGGAATAGCTGGTGCTGGTAGTGGTGCTGGTGGTACTGTTTGTGGTGGAAGAGGGGGGTGTTGGGGAGGGAGTTGGATCTGCCAAACTTCCTCTCCTTTTTACAGGTGTAATCTAATCAGGGTGAAGCAGTTCCCCCTTTACCCTTTACGTGAAAGATTGTATTACATGGTCACACTAAGCTTTTTCACAGCTCTACCCTGCTACTGGGGGTTTTGAAGGGTGCAGTATTGTACTAATGTTATTTGTGTTGTTCATTCCTCTAGGATCATATATTCCAACTAATGAAGTCGGACAGTTATAGCAGATTTCTACGCAGTGAACAATATAAAGATCTTATGAAAGCACCCGCATTTAAACAAAAAAGGTATGACCAGAACTTATCTGTTCTGAAGGATATCCAGGTGTCTAATTCTCTGTTGCGCGACCTGAAGTTTGTTCCGTAAAATATGATCCTTGTACTAATTCATAACCTTGGGTGCATGAAATTTAAAGGTGATTTGATCATTCTTAAGGTTATTCCTCATGGGGCAAGGGGAACGTCCGTACAAAAGAGTGCGGGGTGCTTCCGAAATTTTAATTTAACCCAAATAGATGCATGAGTCTTGTCCTGGTGGCCGTTTACTTTGTCTTCGGTTATAAATTGTGTTAAAAACGAAATTAATTTGCGCTTCTAACCCCCTCATTTAGGTGTCCACGGAGGCCTTCGTAGACAAATCAGAGACAAATAAAACAGCGTTACTGCTTTTCGATTGGCTGTGAGCGGAAGGCATCCGTACTTCGCATCAGGTCTCCCCAACACCAGGTTTTCCCAATTGAAATATGAAGAATGATCGTAATGTTGCCTGTAATAACGAATCATTTTCCATTCGTTTTCAGTCCTATTCCAACGAGACCGCTTCAAAACCTTGCTCGCATCGCTGGCTCGAAAACGTGACCTGGTTGTCGTGGAAACTAGTAAAGAATTGATTTTGTAAACTTCTTTGATTACTAAAACCAAGTTATACATATACACACAATATAACATTAGATACCGCAAAAAATGTTGTCTAAAAAGTTGTTTCGTACACAGAAAATTATTTGAATTTTGTCAATTGAACTGAGAAACTTTGATATTACAGTGAAGACACTGGAATAGTGAACAGTGTGACGACATTCTTTTTACGCTTCTTAATACACAATTTAGATGCAGAGAAATATTACAGGACAGTTGAGTGGGTTTTTTAGGTAGTTTAAATAGATAAAGCTTCCCTTTACATTGCGCCGTTGAGAAAATGTTCAAAAAGGTCACAGTACTTAGAACTCGAGTGTCGACAAGCAACCTTTTGATCCCATAGTCTAGTGTACACTCCGCATCTTGTAAGATCTCGAAAAAAATAACCTCAAGATCGATGATCCGATGAGATCTCCGGACGCTCCGGTTTCTAAAGGAAAGGCATTCCAGGATGGTCCGGTTTTAATCGGGTGAGATCTCCGAGACGTAAATGTTTTGGTGATGTGAGTTATCCGAGTTGCTCCGGTTTGATCTGATGAGAACTCCCAGACGCTCTGGTTTTAATTCAACCATTAACTTCACAGCAGTTTAATGTAAAATATATGCATATCTCTTTTCTTTAAATAGAATCCTTTTTATATTTTTTCCATAAATAGTACTTCGCGAAATTTGGTGGAGATTCAATTGCTAGATTCTTGACGATTGTAAGCTGTTGTAACGAGGACTATCAACTTTTTACACTTCACTGTGAACTGTTTGGTTGTCAGGTCCGGATACCGAAAAAAGGTCAGCCTTTCCTTAGCAAGTCCGACCATCAGCATCCGACCATCAGCTTCCGACCATCAGTCGAGGATTTGATGTTACAGTACCATCTTTGTATCATCTGTCGTGTGGCCATTCTCGTACACGGAGTTAAACACAAATCTAAAAGCTTCGAATAATGTTGCTCTTTAATTTTAGTTCTTTTTAATACATTTCTGCGGCTCTTAGATTTGGATCTTAGAAAAGTTAGATGTACCATTACTCGGAATCCTTTGAGATTGCTTCAGCGTCTCGAATACAAACTATAATTTAAAATTCTTCTGCATTTCAACTCATGTCAGGTAGACAGCATCTTGTTTTCAAATTATCCAAGAAATTAAAGTTTCCTTGATTAGTTACGTGTTCTTATGCCATTGATATACCAATGTATTACTGAGTTACTTGAACTTATTAAGGGACCTATAGTTCATTCCGTCGTCTACTGTCGATTTTGATCCCATCCCGAGAGTCAATCGCACCTACGTCTTTCACTCTCATACTCCTCACGTTTCATATAGTTCAAATGCTCACTTAAAATTTTCTCTATAGAATATTTTTGCAAGAATGCACGGCTCGTATAACAAGACGTAAGGTAGAAGGCATGCAAACTTTCTAGGGGAGAAGATCTACAATAGCGTAGCCAGTGCGAGAAAACCTTGCAGAGCATGCGTGTTTTTCCACCTGATGGGCGTCCCATCCAAGAGGAGCGGGGGGAGTTGATTAGTGCTTGTGTCGCAGGTTGATCAATGCGCGTGTCTTTATTATAGATACGCGGGACTTCCTCATGCTAGCCTGCGGCGTAGTGGCCTTCCTCCCTTGGAGGGTTCCTTACGCAGGATATCCTCATGCTTATTCCATGGTGTTACACTTGGTAACACACTCGTCATTAGCCCATTCATGGGGGATAAACTTAAACTTGTCAGGTTTTATAAGATCAAGAGGACAGATAAAGCACACGACTTCCTCGAATTTATCATTGTCTTAATTGCGACAGTTTAGGACAAAAGCAAATATGTTCATGTATGATCTACCGCGATTAATGACGGTCAATATATCAGATACTGGTTGGAACATCTGGTGCCAAAAACTCGCTGTGCATGCTTGGTTAAATCTTCAACAAACTGAATTGTCGACTGACTTATGAGTACACTGAGAACGAAAGTCATTAAAAACGCTCATCAATCATTTCTTTGGAAAAGCTTAAGTCAGTATGAATTGTAGGATTTTTCAGTTGGAAAACTCCGTCATGAGTGTGGAAAAGATAGAGTAGGTTTTCCAATGTACTCATGCGTTGGATACATACCCACCCCCCCCCCCCCCCCCCCCCCCCCCCCCCCCCCGACGCCGTCGACACGGCCGGGCAGGTCATTTTCACACTTTTTTTTTTTTTTTTTTTTTTTTG
>JAAAQI020071894.1:0-17208 GCA_011800005.2 Stichodactyla mertensii | reverse complement strand
TCACGTTCACGTGATACACTCTCGACCAATAGAAATTGAGGAAAATTGAACTTTGACACTTGGTATATAATAATATTGCTTACAGCAATGCTAAGCCATAACGGCTAACACAAACTATGTATTGAGTAGAATAAATATCGAACAAATACTCACGGCCAATCATCCAAGTCTAACGAACGAACTCTAGATAAATGAGTACCAAGGTTTCTATGAACACCAGAACACTCAATACATACAACAGCACCAAGGTTTAGAGACGCCCAGTCAGGATCTGCCACGACAGGAATTAGTTAGTTCATTAAGATCATATTCAGTTTGCTTTTTTGCCCTAATAATCCTATAATAAGCCATTTTCGATACAAAAGAAACAAAACAATTACGTTTCCTTCATTGCTAAGCAGCTTCGATTCAGATCTTTTCAGATCTTCAGATATCAAAAGTGGGATAATCAAATGGCGTGGTCAGCTCACGCACATGTTTCTAATACTTTGTGAATGGATGAATTTGCTTCCAGCCTTCTGGAGTCGAAGTGCGGTAATCTCGCTATCTTTGTCAGAACAGTGTTAACGAAAGTAATTTTTCTAGCAACTTTCAGTGCTAACTGTTAGATGCAAAACTAAATATAAGAACGAGCGCGCAAAAGCTACCTCCTGCAATTTTCAAGAAAAGTAAAGCGTACTTTTAATTTTCGTGATGCGCCGCGAAATTAAACAAAGTTACAACGAACACTCCGCGCGTCTGACACCCAACAGTAACTTGCAATAAGTTCCGTCGTGATTGTTGTATTTCGAGGAAAAAGAAAAAACATCCCTAAATATAAAAGTCCTCAGCACTTGATCTATACGATATGGAAAACGAAGTGAAACAGCAAACACAGTCTTCTAGTATTCTTACTTGGTGCTCCACAGTCCACGCACGTATCGTTACCGGACACTCTTCTGATTGACTGGATATCGTATCCTTCATTGGAATTTGTGCTGTTAATTCGAGACTGAAAATTAAACAGAAAAAATACGATTAGACTTGATGCACGCATCGTACTAACACTTACTAACAGCTGAGATAAAGTTTAATCTTGCAAGGCATTAGATGTTTTCTTTCCTTTGTCTTTATCGGCGGAATCTACCAAACTCCCAGAGAAATTCCATCGTTACTCTTTCTAGAAACATCAACATTTTGTAGTGCATTTTTAGGGGCACGTGCAACATGGAAGTTTTTCTTTGAGCACTAAAATGGTTGAATTCTTTCAAGACGAAAAGAGAGTAAAATCACCTTTTCTTTTCCAGTCTCATTTGTCTGTAGACATGTTAATATTTGTTGCTCAATTGCCTGAACCCAGGAATCTCTTTCCTGAAAATTAAAGTAACATGTCTTCAGTAAGCGTTTTAAATGTAATCACAAAACAACTCGATTTGCACATCCACAAGTTATAAAAGGAATAAGAAAATGAAGACTGAACGGGTAAACAAATAAATGAAGGGATTATCTTTGCATTTAATAGCTTATTTATTGCTTTACGTGTACCTCTTGTGAACCAGCTTCAAAATTCAAGTATTTTCCATCAAGTGATATTATAGTGAACTCGTAATCTAAATTTTCTGAAAAAAAAAGCAACGAGGTCAGATAATAATCAAAAGACAGCATTATTTTAAAATTACACAAATTACAAATTTTCTTTTCCTTAAGTAACAAAAAAGCTTTACGAAATATTTAGGTAAAAAAAATAAGGGGGTCATTGAACAAAATCAAGTGGTCGCCCACCCACCCCCTCCCCCCAGTGCTGAGCATTTAGCAGCCCCTCCCTGCCATTGAAGCATTCCAAAAGCAATGTCACTCCACAGCCCATAATATTCCGTACTCTAATCACATCCTAAGTACAACTCCAACAATGACTCAGTGTTTTTGATTAATCTAAGCATGGTTTACCTGTATCTGTATCAAATTTCCCACTTCCACTTTTAGCTCTTCGATGCCCCTTCTTCTTCAAACTTGAAGTCTGCGACTCATTTCTCATGATTGGTGGAACAGCAACATTAGCTGCTGCCGATGCCAAAGCTTTCTCAAGCTCTTCATAGTCTATTTCACATGATTTCGTGTGCTTACTTCTCTTGTTTTTCTTCTTGACAACACTGGGAGCATTCTGATCGCCCTTATTTGAATTCACTGAGTTTGTGTTCACAGGAGCAGCAGGCATCATAGCCTGACTGCCTACATTTGTGAGTGCAGTATCAAGATCTAAAGCTCCATCAACTTGAGAACACTCGATTGCAAGTCCATTTTGTATTACAGTAGAGTTTTTCACTGTAGAGTCTGTTCCACTATTGTAATTTTCATTTGTTGAGGAGAAATCCACAGGCGTTGTTGGTCGGGAGTCTGAGGCCTGTGATTGGCTTGTCGTCGTTGTTGCCTTCGGTGGCCTTTGACCTGGGATTTTAACAGTGGTATGTTTGAGGTTAAGGGTCTTTTCATGGATTTCTGCCATATAATCCTGAAATTCAATGAAAAACATTAACATCTGTGTGAAAAATCAACTATTTCATGAGGCAGGATAGTCAAACTCTTTCCCCTTAATTGAGAAATTGAATTCTTTCTTGGAGGAAAATAATTTGAATGTTCCTGCTTCAACCCCAAAGGAGTCCAATCACTAAATCAGACTATTAACAATGCCCTGAAATGATGAAGTGCAATATAAAATAAAGAGATGTTGAATAAATTACCATGGAACATGCTGGCCTGGGTCTGTGGCCCTCTGGGATCAATATCAAGTGGATGATGAAATGTAAGTTTGTTTCCCACCTACCCACCCTTCCCTGTTAAAGGAACAACATGTAGTTCTTTTGTATGACGTCCCCTTCCAATGCACTCTTCTCCATCTCTTAACAATGAGTGCAAGTGAAGGGCAATGCGTGGTAGTTTACTAATACAAATAACATAATGCTATAGAATAGGCAATCTTTTCTAAAGGCTACTAATAAAACCAAGTACTTACATGTAGATTAGGATAGTACACTAGCATTCCATTGTCTAGCAATGTCACATACTTCTTTTTCCATTCTTGTTTTATTGAGTTTGCACTCTTTTTATAAAGATAACCCTACAAACAGAAAACATTAAGGTTTGTTTAGACCTTACAGGCGTTTTTCTTAGATAGTGAACATGGTGCATTGTGGTCTAGCTTGAGTACAAATACCTCTTGTTCACCATGCCTTATATGGTGTTGTTTGTACCCAAGCCAGACCAGATGGCATCCTGTTTATCTGAGGTGGAAAAGACCTAGGCATGTTTCAAGCAGTTTCAAGCACATTGTTAACTACATTACATGCCCATTGCTAGGGGGGTAGTTGGTTGGTTCGAACAACCCCCCTCCTCCTCCTCCTCCTCTTTACCCCTTTTCTGAGGATCTCGTCACAGGTCAGGGTTCCCAGTCATTTTGAAAAAACTAAATTCCCGGACTTTTCCCTGACTAAATAACAATTTCACTGACCATTTTGCACAAGAAAAACAAAAACAATTTATATGATGTTTTGTACACAACAAATTTTTTTATCTACAATGGCAATCATGTGACAATTTTTCAAGATGTCAATGGTTTATAATAATTTTCTATACAAACTTGAGCTTTTTTTCAAGGCATTCAATGTTTTGATACCTTTATCCTTTAAAAATGCAACTATATTAACCATATGATAGCTATTATGGGATAGCTGTGACCAAAATTCCCTGACTTTTCCCTGACTTTAGGAGAAAATCTGAATTTCCCTGACTAAATAAAAAAAATCCCTGACTTTTCACTGACTTTTCCCTGACTGTGTTTTCCCTGACTTTTCCCTGATCCCTGGGAACCCTGCAGGTGTGTGACAAGGTCATGAAATTGCGGCTGCACTTTTCCCGCATTCACTGATCTGCTGTTGCAATAACTGAGATTGGCAGAAAAACAAACACCCCTTTGGAGGTCCTAATGACAGGCCTGCATAACTTGAATGCGAAATCTACAAGATAGTCTATCAGTTCCCGTTCATAAAAACGTTTGTTTTTTTCCATCAGCTCTTGCAAATTTTGATCTGGGGTCAAGTTTGTTTATTCAAGAGCCAAACATATCTTTCATGGCTGATGTAACATTTTCATCTCCTGCAAATTAAAGGATAACAGTGTAATGATCATATACCTGTTTAATGGGAATATCCCGTCCACTTCCTACATCTGTATCTGGGAAAACTTCTTTCTCCTTTTTATCTTTCTGTGATAGCAAAAACACAAACCAATATCAATTTGTGGTATTCAAACCAAAAACAGTATTCATTATCTCATAGCAAGTCATGCCATGTTATTCTTTTCTATGTTGTATTGTGTATTTGAAAATAAAAAAAAAGAACTAAACAAACACAGCTGTTGATTTAAATTACCCACAACTATACAAATGATCCTTAGTTTTCACACAAAACTGCCTAAAATATCAAGATATAGCCTTATCTATCAATTATCAGCTTGATTTCTCCAGCCAACTTACCAAAGTACAAACAAAGAACCTCAACAGAAATATTTCAAACCACATAAAGAAACCATCAAATGCTTAAGTTGTCATTCAACACTTAAGTCTTGAACAAATGTCTCCAACATTTGTGCTTGAATGCATACTCTTCATATTGAGGATAACTTTAACATATAATTTTACATCTAATACTTAAAAAATCCAAGCCACAAATTACAGAAAAGAATATATTTTAGGGACAATGAAAAAAAAATGGCTACAGTTTTTTTTTTTTTACAGATAAAAATCAAAAAACATACCAAGAAGTACAGCACAGCACAAGAATAACTGATTTTAAACTGCTTTTATTTTCAGACCTTTAAAAATCTCATGCCAGATTTTTCTTAATTTTTCTCACATTTTCATTGAAATCTTGATCTCCAAATAGTCATATCTTAACCATTAATTAACAGTCATTTATCATACATATGCAATTGGTATTCGTGGAGTTAAAGATGTAAAGGTCTTTAATGATGGTACCATGACAAATGATGATCAAATATATGACAGCTTGAGCCAAATGAATGACAATAGTTTTTCATTTAACCATAATTGTTTTAGCTTGAAAAATGAGAAATATAATATCACAATTAAAGCCTTTAATTCAACTCTCTTTCCTCTCATAAAATTTGTATGTAAGTGCATAGTAATTTATGAGAGCTGTCACAATATTAATCACCTTTGATTAGAGTATTAATGATAGAAAAAACATTTCATTATCATACTTACAGAGCTGAATAACATTGTTCTTCTTCTTGTTGATCTTTTTGATGTTGATGATGGTGTTGACACCAAACTATTATTGCCACTATTTCCTGGACTAGAGGAAAGAACATTGCTTTGGTCTCCATCTTTTAAAGGCGAGGACTGAACCTGATCATATGATGTTAGAACTGGTACTTCTTTAGACTGTATTAATTTCTCAATGGCTGAAATATCAATGAAATGCACACAACAGTTGTTATACATACAATAGGAAATTTAAGAGCGAATGGTTTGAACCCAGGTGCAAATGATGTTGATGTTGTTTGATCTTCTGGGTGCATAGTGTAGTCTTGAGAAAGACTGTTGTTGACATCTGACGTTTCGACAACCTGAGCAGAAGTCATCTTCAGAGTGAGGAAATGAACAGACAGAGACGGCATTTATGTGTTTGCTTCAGCCGGAATTGTTGTTGAAATGGATGTCGGCGCGTGTGGAGGCGTTACTCATAGTATTGTCAGTGTGTTTTAAGTCATTAATTAGTCTGTTGTATGGTGCAGGGAGTGTCTGGCAACAGTTAAGTGGTTTCTGTTGGAAATTTATTGGTCAAGTTGTAGTTCAATATATGTTATCAATGACCTACCAAATACACCTAGCTAAGCTGTCCTAAACCTACTAAAGAAATAGGGAAGTATTCCAAACTATCTGACCCAACTGTGCTACTACCTACTACCAAATAGCCAACCAACAGCTTTTTTATTGGCAGGCTACCAACAACTTACAGTCAAGCCACCATGAAGCCAATCATTTGTGCTATTACCAGTTTTTGGAAATTCAATAAAATTCAAACTTTACCCCCAAAAAATATGTCTTATGACAATTAGCAGCCAGCTACTTCAATTCCTAAATCAAAGGCATGTTTAGCTTATATAAGGCAAGTTTATCACTATTACTTAAAGCAAAAAGCACTTCAAAATGAAAGTCAAAAAATGCAACATAACAAAGAAAATCAATGTGAAATATCTCTGATGTATTGTGTCAGAGCTGATTCAGTTTTCTGAAGCCAAGAAAAAACTTAAACAAAAAGTCTTTTTGCTCCCTAAATATAAGTTAGAAAATAGATGAATTAAATTAGCTTCAAAACTTAAATATCCATCTCTTTTTTGACCATAGTGTTTCAATCAATATATGCTTGCTTTCTTTCTTCCTATTAATGTTACAAACAACCATTCATGCATATATATTAATTAATTTCCACCAATTTTTAATTACATGTTACTGAAAAAATGATTTAGCAGAAACTTATAATTAAATAACTGCACAATGTTTCTTTTTAAAGATATTTTAAAATTTCTTATGTAAATTAAAATTTACATAAGTTCTTTTATTTGATGAAATGGCTGCTGAGAACTTCACTTAATTTGTAATGGAAAAAGAAAGCTAGGCTGTAAATGGCTTACAATAATTATCACACTTGACCAAAAATCATTTATTACTTTCTGTTATCGTTTTTGTTAATTATTTTATGTTTCATGACATTGAGCTTACCATTTTCATAACAAATGAAAATGAAATACATAACTCCTCTTTTGTTACAGACTATTGTTGACCAAAACAAAGAACCATAAGCTAGTTTACAAAAATTAAATTAATAGCATTAACCATTACTTTGCTTAATGAATGGTATTCATGACAATTTTGGAATCACATTATTTTGAATAAAGCACATGCAACCAGTTGTAATAACAAGCAGTAATGTATAATAGCCACCTTTATTGTCAAACAGACAAGGTGATAATTGTCTAATATAACAAATGTCAATCAACGAATAATACTTCTTGTTTTATACAGTCAGAAACAAGGATTAATGTGACCTCATTGAAGTAAAATAAATATTCATGTTACTATTATTCGATCCACTGGCTTTGCTTTGGCTAAGGCTAAAATAGGGTTATTCAGTGAATGATTTTACCACACATAATATCCCTATCGCATTACCAAAAACAGATAATGATTTCTCAAAACAACTTTCTATAACACTGCAATATAATCCAGCTTCAATCAATGCCTTAAATCTAGAATTTTCGCGCTAGAACTAATACCCATGTATAATTTATCATGTCTTGCTAAATCAGGAGTTGCAAGGAGACAAATTGAAGATAAAAAGTCTACAGGAAACTCGAAGAAATTGCTTCCGAATTGTACCTTAAGAGGTCACAGGGTGAAAACGAAAAAATGTTAAGCATATTTTAAGGAATGCTTCAAATAGTTACTTGTATTATTTCGAGTCATTGTTGGTAAAACTTGTTTATGTTGTTCTAACATCATATCGACATGGAATATCAAGTTCTGCTTTCTTTGCAAAGCAAAGATGGGGAAAAGGAAATAATAGTATTTATGGGGGCGGGTAATCCCCTTAAGCCAGTATTAGGCTTGCGGGTATATAAGTAAAAGTATCTGTGTTGATGTTATGGGGTATATGTTCCCAAAACAGTAGTGATATTAATACATTGGTGCCCACTGTTGAAGCATGCATAACAGGGGGAAAATTAACCTATTCACGAGAATATTAATTCGAATCACGAGCATCGCGGCTAAAGACCGATTGAACTATTTAAAACTAATTCAATAAATAAATACAACAAGCTCACAATAAACATGTAAAGTAATTGCAAGCGACCTTGTGTTACATATTTCTACAAACGCGTTCAATCACAGCCACTTCTTCTCGTATAGATTCAAGATCTCGCGATCGATAGGAAAATTTAAATTCTAGAAATTTTTAGAAATTTTAGATACAGCGAACATGAATATAATATATAGAACAACTTGATGAGGACTGACTCGATGTGAACAGAATATTTTAGACTCACCTTCCAAATCAGTTATGTCTTTAATCACGTCGTACGATCCAGAAAGCTGAAAGCTTCGTCTAATCATATTCGAATATTACTTTGGATAAAACCTTGGATTTGATTTTTGGGCTTAAAAATGAATTCTTCATAGAGAAAATGTTGGGTTCACAAAAGTTCGTATTGGAAATAACGCGCCTTCACGCTCGAGCTCTTTTGTGCCGAACACAAAGCCTTGACCAGCAGTTCCCATTAATTTATCTCTGCCTTGTAACGTTTATGTTGATATATTCACCGAGTTATTAGAGGAATATACCCATTCAAAGACGGCGTATTCCTTTTTTTGTTCTACACCTGTCTTGTGGGCTTGTACAGTACTAAAGGAATGTCAGTCGATGTTGGGAAGAGGGTTCCGCTTTCCTGGTGTAACACCCCTACACGATGTTGGGTAGTTTCCTCTGCTTGTTCACCATAAAATAACAATTGACAATTCTTACGATTGGTAAAATGACAAGCCTTCTAACCCGTCTAGCGGTACCGAATTCCAGTAAAGTCGCTTCGTGATGCCCAAGGAAGAATTTGAGGATCAAAATTCTGTACAACTTTACTTCCACAAGCATGCCAAAAACCAACATATGCTAATAACAATCAAGAGCCCGCAACCTGAAATCTACTTCCGGCCAGCTGTCTACAATTTTGTACCCAAGATGTGTATTGAAGTGTATTACGCTAGTGTGTTTCACGGGTTAATGGAAACCACTCTAATGAGATAGGAATTAATTAAAAGACAAAAGAAGACCACTGAAGCTGAACTTTTTCTTTTGTCTTTTAATTTCTTCCTTTCTCACTAAATTACTAATGTTCTTTTGTGACAACGTTCTTGCAATCACGTGTATATGTTACATATTGCCATGAAAAATGTCAACGTCAACAACAAAGAAACGACAAGGCAAGAGAAAACAATTCGCTTAGCTTAGTAATCCAAATTTAAAAGCCCACGTGTGATTTGATGACGTTATTTTAGTAAATAAACGTGTTGGGAGGGCACGTAATTTTTAGTTCATATTTCCGGTTTATGACGAATTTCCTTAAATATATGTATATATACGTCACAAACTCATTCGTATGTTTTAAACTTCAGCTGAACTCTAGTTGAAGTTTACAGTCAAAACGGCTCAAGCGTACCCCTTTAGATAACATTAATGATTTCATTATTCAAATACTGAGTTGATTATTCAAACTTCAAAATTAATTCTCTACTCGAATTTGGGATTGAAAATGCACGCAAACTTTATACTGGCTTTTCTGTGGAGTTTTTCTACCTATTTATGGCACTCGTTGGAGAATCCAAACAAAATTTGATTGGAGAACTGATTTTGGTGTTTGAATAATCAACTCAATATTTGAATTATGAATCATTAATGGGGGTCTGGAGGGGGGGGGGGGTGTACGCTGAGCCATTTTGACTGTAACCAGAGACGTTATCTGTATTACGGGAGGACTTTGATTTATAGAGAAAAATAATACCCGGAAAGATATCAATCGCGATAGGATAAGGGTTTAGCTGAAGCATTTCAGTTCTATATCATTACTCTTTTTTACCTAAAAGTACGACTATTTAGACAAGAAAAGGAAGTAGCCTTGTTTTTCAACTCAATTGCACGTTTTTCCTCAGGCAGATCACAAAACAACAAAGAAAACGCTAAAGATTCATTATCTTCATTAATTTTTTTTATTCACGCCACAAATGTACTTGAGTTTTCATTTAAAATACTTAGGTAACAAACTACGAGTTAATGTGTTTCAGATAATGCTTGACATCTTTGTTTTGAAGGGAAAACTCCCAACATCTTAATGTACATTATTAGATGGTCTTCTAGATAACAACATATCCTTAAGCTATTTTCGTTGATAAATTGTTCTTGGAGACGAAAGTGGAAACGAAAAAGTATAAAGACCATAGTTTTTTTATCTCATTATTCTCTTGAATTAAAACAGGCTTTCAGAAGCGGAAACCGATACCTTCGTAGACCAACTTGGCATACTTGAATATAATCGAGAGATTGGTAATTCAGTCGAGACTGAAGAACTACTACAAGATAAAATATAAGCTATTTTAAACCTTTTAGCAAATGCAATTAGAGCCTTAGAGCAAGATAGGATAATAAGAAAGAGAGGAACTATTCATGCTTTCCTTTATTTAAATCGCTGAAACTATAGAAAAGCCAAATAGAAATGCTAGCAGATGCTAAAAAGTCGACAAAACATTTAAAGATACTGGTGACCTGCTTCAAGTACAATGCGTTATATACTGAACTTATCTAATACTGGTGGCATCGGCTTGAGGTTGACAGCGAAGTTGAAGAAGTAGATGTTTTTCTTTCTATTTGGCAAGAAACTATTAATTGTCGTTTTTCACAAAATTTGTTAACAATAATATAGGAATCTTAGCGAAAAAATACATATGAAGTCAAAACTTAGTGCTACATTGTAATATGGAATTTCGATTACAGTGCAATAATATAATATTTTTCCGAGGATAAACTACAAGTAATTAAAAACAAAATCATCGACGAAAAAATACACACGTCTGATTTACACGCTCGAAAAAAGCTCATTTAATAAAACAAAATTTCATAGTTTTTAAACACATAGCTTTTTGGCATCCTTTGTAAACGAACCATGTTTGCTTTGAAGGTCAATAGAATATTCTAATTCAAACTGCACGAAAAGTCAGTCGAAAAGAAGCGAGCGCATTTTCAGCTCCTTAACAAATTATAAACACACAATTAGTCTATTAGTGTCTAGCCTGAACTCCCTAAAACCTACATTAACTCAAGTTAGGTGATGTTCGGGTTCTTGCCGGCTTAGAACAAATGATTTTGACTCTAGAAAATATTGACAGTAATTTCCACTGCAAATATTCCAAAGGACGCTGGCATGTACTAAATCTAGATTCGTATAGTAAAGCAGAATTTCAAGGTTTACTTCGTATGATTGTTCTTTTCTTATTTTAGAAAAGCTGTTACCCACCATTGTCGACGCAAGTGAAGTCAGCGTATCCACGCGTTCCAAACAAACTCAACTTGGGGACGTGAACATGCATTTTCTATTTATCCCTGATTTATCAGAACGAATTCATCTTGACAAACCAAGTTTCATTAATCCTTCAAAAGCGACCTCAAATCCTCGCTCAGTTTGTCGTTACTACAGATTTCACCAAAGAGATTCCAGGCGAAGATCCCAAAGATTAACTAAGTATTTACAAGCCGGTATTGTGATGCTACTGTATGATACTGCAGGCGATAGTTGTCTATCGGACTTAGAAAGTCATAGCACTTCACAATCTCATCCAAATATGGCAATAAACCGGATGTCAGTGGAGACGATGCGACCCGTTAACTGGTGGTTTTTAGTCCGACAACTGCGGGGTTTTGGGATAGTCTTCCGGTAATGAAATACGGCCTATCTAATTCTTCTCACCACAACAAACTTTTCATTCAAAAACAGCGTAGTTGTACAGTCTCTAGGCTATATCATTTTACGGAGGAGGCATAACACTTTTGGGATTTCAATTATAAATTTGGCAGACTAATTTTGGCCCATGACTCGTATGGTAAGTGAAGAGCTGACTATCCAACACAGGCGAGATACATAGGCTCAGAAAGATGAAAACAACTTGAATGCAAGAGGTTAAAAGTAAAAAGAATGGCATCCGTGGTAACATTAATGACAACACCAAATGCGCCACTTCAGCCTACAGCCATATGCGACACTTTCAAGATTAATGATTTTAAATTTAAGAGTTGAATAACTAAAGCCTATCGAAAAAAGTACCAAGGATTTTTTTCGTTTGGAATAAACACGCTATCGTTTACTATTCCTAGCTCGTGGATCTTTTATTGCAGCATTTAATTAATCCAACAATAGTGTAAATAGCCAACAGTTATGAAGAATCACAACATCACACTAAACAAACAAACTCAGTGCGTATTTCCTAACCACTTTAAACCTGACTCGCTTGTTCACGCATGTCGTTGTTTTTAGAGCAGGGGGGCGAACTACGTCATTAAAAAGCAAGTACCCTACAACTTCCCTCTAATTCAACCTAAGCTCTAGCCTAGCAAAACAACAAGATTGATCTTTCTCTGTGATAGGTCTTAATCAATTCAGTAACAGACGACTTTGACAGTATAGACAAAACTTGTCTCTGGCTTACTTCCTGAACCCCCTCAATCTTCTCCCCTTTACGAATAGAATAAGGAGATCTTGGCTCTGAGAACGTGGGTTGTGATAAAGGTAAGAAAACAACACAACGTAAGAGCCAAAGGACTACCATAGCCCCGTAGCTATGGAAATGTTGCTATGCCTCCCTATAATACTGCATTTTACCAGACGTTCATGCTTTTTAGATTTGAGCAGAAAATAGTAGTAGACTTTAATAGTTGTAATTTATAAGGTCTTGGAACTGATGAATGCTTGTCTATTTTTGATAAAACTCAGCATTGTTTCATCTGCTTGGACAGCAGGGTGTTATTTGGATCTATTTTCCCTACCTGTCTGAAAGATTGCATCCACGTTATCTCCAGTTACAGCAGACGCCACCATATAAACACACTGTTTCAAGTCAGTGATTAGTTTCTTTATCCGTTGACAGCTCACTGTTCCCGGGCAAGACTCATCTATACCATCTAACCAGAAAAAAGGAAGGACAGGTACGTTTAAGTACCCCTAACGTCTACGACCACATTTTGAAAATCCATATGTAACGTTTCTGATATTATTATTCATCGTAATTTTCATTGGTTGTGCACCCACATTATTCCGAAAAATTAAGAATTGAAGATCTAGAAATGCAAATGAGATTACGTCAACGGGGTGTTAATCATAAATACAAAAACAGGCTAAAGTAAATTACAGATGATATTTCATGTTCAATGCATTATCAGTTTGCCGAATGACTTTGCAGAATTTTCACTCTTTTTTTCAAGCAGCGCCTTCTACAGATTTTCCACTTTCTAGAATAACACCCATCCAGATGACGTCAGATAATTTACATAGAAGATCTTCAAACCCTAATAACTCAAAAGGGTCATCCATCACCAGAAAAAGAAAACATTCCTATCACAAAATTTATGAATAATAGATTTTCAAAATATGGTCGTAGGCATTAAGGGAATTTCAAGGTTAATGGGACCTTCAGGGGTATGTTTCGTTTAAAATTTTCTCTGCGCAACACTTTTAAGAAAACCCTACAAAACTGTATATCGTTTTAAAGGTCATATGATAAAAATTATGAAAAATATATTTTTGAGAGCAAATTTTTAATCTGAAACGATGCCAGGGCCTTAACCACAAATCGGACACGTTCCGTAGACATGAAGTGGGCATCTATGCGTGTTAGCGAGTGTATCCAAAAGAACTGCACTACGTCAATTAGGTAAAGATAAACTGCAAAACTGAGTGAGCGTTTTGTGATTATTTGATTATTTTATCTTTTTGGCTATTGTGACCAACCAGCACCCGTAAGTGGTCGGTTGTGCGTCGACAACCGGTCGGTAATGTGTCGGTAAATGGTCGGTCATCGGTTGGTAAGTGGTTGGCCGACCACTTGCCGGCACCTTACCGTACGGTGCGGGTTGATAACAATAGCCGTCTTTTTTTGGGTAAAACGTCAATCGACATGGAGAGGTTTCGACACTCCAACTTTAAACTTTAATAACTTTTTAAAAATGCAAAAAATTTCTTTGCCGGATAAAGAAAGCGTAAATTGTTTTATTTCCTACCTTTCATTGCCACCAGAATCACAGGTACGTCAGATATATTCCTGTACTGAGCCATCTTGGCATAGTACCCCGGGATCATACTGTAACTGAGCTCATCATCCAGACTGAACACAAATATCACAGCATCAACCCACTGAGTGAACTGCAAAAAAAAGCACAACTTTAAGGCTGATTTACACGCTACGATCGTCGGCCCGATTTTTGATAGGCTTTGTATGGAAAAACGAGAGAATCGGCCCGATTCTGAAAAATCTGTTGCACTGCAACAGATTTTTCTTGTGTCGGCCCGATTTTTGGAATGAAAAAGAGTGCTAAAAACAATAAAATTCACATCGGGCCGACAAATCATAGCGTGTAAATCAGCCCTTAATATCAACATTGCTTATTATACATAAAGAATGTAAAAGTAGTAATATTGTTATCTCATGCCACTTGAATGGCTTCAATGTCCCTCAAACAATGTTCAAGTCTTCCATCTGAAATACCTTCCATGCCTTTACAATGTCTCCCATGCTCTCAAATCACTGGGGGAAGGGGGGGCGGGCTCCGGGGTAAAAGTATCGGGTATTCGTCGTATCTCATAGGGGTAAAAATCAACGATTTGGTATCTGTTAGGGTGTTAAAATTGAATTTTAGAATTTCAGAATTCCCTGGTATCTTTTAGGGCATCGAAAACGGTAGAGCTCATCGCTTTTCACCGTGGGGTTTATGTTTATAGTTACGCAGAACTAAGACGCTTTATTATCAGTTATACTTAACATTTCAACCGCCTTTTAATCCAATTTTATTTATTTATTAGTGGTATTTCTTAGGGGTTAAAGATTGCCCAGCCACACCCTTTTTAAAATACTTCCGGTATCTTTTAGGGGTATTTTTGAAAATTTTCGACGAGCATACCCGATACTGTTACCCCGGACTCCCCCCCCCCCCTTCCCCCCGGTTCCATCCTCTCAAATGGCTTCCATGCTTTTTATATCTCTTCCATCCTTTCAAATAGCTTCTATTCCTTTACATAGCTTCAATGCCTTCAAAATCACTTCCATGCTCTCAAATGGCTTCCATTCCTTCACATACCAGTGGCTTCCATGCCTCTACAACGTCTCCCATGATCTCAAATGACTTCTATGCCTTTAAAATCATTTCAAGCTCTCAAATGGCTTTTATGCCCCTAAAAATAACTTCCATGCTCTCAAATGGCTTCCACTCCTTCACATACCAGTGGCTTCCATGACTTTAAAACCCCTTCCATTCTTATCGAATGGTATCCACAAACCGTCAAATGGATTTCATCCTGGTTTTTTTTGCCTTTAATGGCCCAGCACAGTACAGCTATACCTAACTAAAGTAAAATACCTGTAGGTCTGGTGGACCTGTCTCATCTCTTATGAGTAAAAGATGACTTTGCCCATCATGAAGAACTTCTTTTTTATATCTTCCACTAAATGACTCCATTTTTGGATAAATACCAGTTAGATATCTTTGAACAAGATATGATTTTCCAGAAACAGAACTTCCCACGATACCCTAAAAAAAAAACAAAGAAAAATTTATCAACAAACATATGTATTTCACTAATAAATGCTCTTTTAAAATAGAAAGTTTTCTTTCCCATCGTTATGCATTTCAGACAACTCCGACTGAACTTTATAGATCAAATTACAAATCCATCAGTCTTATCTCCTTACCATCGCTGTCACAACACCAATTTAACCTCTACCAGCTTGTCTTTTACCACCCAAAGATCATCTCTTTACACTTCAATTAATAATCTACTGACTGTAACTTCACTGCACTGCCGTTAAATTGTGGTGTTCCAGAAAATGTTCTTTAAAAACTCATAAATGTTTTATTAACCATTGGTCCAATTAAATATCTTACCATATCTCACATGCATAGACCTTTACACCAATTAATAAAGTCATCCCCATTAGTATTCTTTAGATAAAGAGATAAAGGCTTAACAAAGTTCACATGAAGACTTACAAGTCTCATACAAAGGGGTTATTGACCTGCAAGCTTGTTTGGTCCGGATGGGGGGATTTTTTTGTGTTTGTATAGACCGACATATGGAAAAAAGTGAGACTAATATCTCCCATCTGGACCAAAAACAATTAAGCTTGGTCAATAAATGGTTTATTATAGGCATGGCAAACAAAACTATCAAAAGCAGCCATAAAATTTTGTGGAGAGGTCTGGATGAAAAAATCCAGACCCCTTAAAAACCAATCATACAGCTGTTCCATTTTCAGCTGGACTGGCTTGCCATATTGTAATTACCAACTACCGTGAGCTGTAATGGTTGTCACCTGATGCATCTCTCTTGACATTAGCTTGTTAACTTTCACTTACAGGAGGCTTTGTGTGCCAAATGCAGTGCATGTAAATGGCAAAAATGTCTTTATCAAACTATTATGATATGTATGAGATGTATAAACTGACTCTAATTCATCTATCAGGTCTAAAAACACAAGGTTGTGCCTCTGAACTGGACGTCTTAAACCATTTACAGAAGATGAAATTACAAAGGTATCACCTACTCCTTAGTCATTTTAAGATCTAAGTGTTAGTCTGTCTGGGAATTGAAGGCACAGCCTCCTGCTTAACAGACCAACACGCAACCACCTGAACCCAGCCAGGTGACAGTCAAAGAAACATCAATAGGAATATGTTCTGGGATTTTCTAATGATTTGTTGTAGCTTTTAATTCAATCTGCTCTTCACAGCTTAATATTTGACTCAGAAGACTGATGATCATGTGAGTGTGAAGAGAAAAAATTATATTCCCTATGTATAAATTTCTTTTCTTCTCACTGTACTGTTTATTACTCCCTCCTTATAAGGGAGCATTTCATTTTTAGGCTGGAGGAATTGCAGGAATCAAATATTAAAAAAATGCCAGCTCCCCTGGTAAGGAATTGAACTATTTTGATGACCCACCCCACTATCAAATATAAAAATGTACTAGCCTCCCCCCCCCCCCAAAAAAAAACACTGCACACACACACGCACACACACACACACACACAATAACAACAGCGCAACACACACAAACTCGATATACCTTTATTAATTTTTAGTATTAGAAATTTTGATTATTGAAACATTTATATATGTTATGAAGTCCCTTGAAGTGGCATCATTTTGCATTCATTGTTCGAAAAATAGTAGTGCAATAGACCTAATTCGCTTGGGCATATTTGTGTATGTGTATATATGTATTATATACGTATATATGTATTGTGTATACACCAAATTGAAAAAATGTTGTCGGGTTCAAAAAGGTTGAATCATCAAAGGTAAGACCGAAAGGGGTAATGGGTAAGCACTCAATAAGGCCCAT
>JAAAQI020071783.1:0-17208 GCA_011800005.2 Stichodactyla mertensii | reverse complement strand
CTGGATCAGTTGGGAATTGGTGCATTTTTATACCTTTAGTGTAAGATGTATTCCTACAACTTTGGTTATTTGGGGCATCAGCCACACAATATCTACCACCACGTTTTTGCTTTACTTTGGCGTCCATGTTGATTTCAAGTAAGTCCTATACCTTTGCAAACAACTTGACGTCACAAGGCCAGTCACGTGATCATTTGGCCGCGCTCAAAGTAGGGACACTTTTTTAAGCACATTGCATGAGTTTAAAAGCAAAAATAAAACAAAATTTTTTACTACAAATTTTTTCTTCCCTAGTAGGTTTTAATATATCATAAGGAATCGAAATCGATCAAAAAATACGTATAATTTGCTAAGCTGTATTTCCTCATCGGTATGGGAAAAGTATTTGAAATTTAGCACTTTAGCTAAGAACATATTAAAGATTTGTCTAGTGAAACATTACTGTGATTTATTTAATATATTTTAATTTAGAGCTCTTTCCGTGAAGGGTATTGTGTCAAAGCTGGCAAATCAACAATAAAATTGGCAGCAGCATAATTTTAAAACTGCTAGATTGAATTTGTTGAAATTCACTCAACAGCAAGGCCTTGACTCAAAATATAAAATCCCGAGTTTGAGAAAACATCTATTGAGGATTTTCCGAGACTGGCTCCAAAAACTGTTTATCGAGATTTCCCCATAATATTAGCATACTAATGACGATTGCCATACCACACTCACTGTTTTAAACTTCAATCATTTGGTCAACATGCGTAAAAATCGTTGGACTGGAAAGAGAGAAAGCGGGTTTTTGAGCGCTCTGAATATTGCCAGTCGAAGCTTAAGAAAACTGTATAGAGCCACCTTAATCGGTACATATATACAATATCTAGTTAGATGCAAAAATATGAAAAATATATAGAGGATATTACATGGCCTCGCGAAGATATGAAGTTTATCTTAAAGTGGTGAAAACAATATTCACGAGTGGGTGCAGTGAACGAGTGAAATATTGTTTTCCACACGAGAAGAAAACTCCGTATCTTCTAGACACCGTGTAATATTCTTTTTATTATATAGACACGGAAAATCTTTCTTTGCTGTCGGCGATAATCACAACAACAGTCACAACACCATAATCACACTCAGATCTACTTTTAGTTGATTGGACTTCATTTTTCTTCTCTCTTTGTAATTAAGATGCAACTAATTGCATGTCTGTACATCATAGAAATATTTTTTATTTTATTATTTTGACTTTTGAACGTTTTTTTTTTTTTTTGCCTTATTCAAAGACTTTTTTCGCTCGTCACTTTTTCACTGACTGGCCGCTTTGCAAAACTGAGCGCGCGCGCGCGTACAACGGCGGAAATGACGTCATCGATATCACTAGTGAGGATATGGAAAATATGTCACTGGGTTCGGGTGTAGTTTCGTATCATGTTTACTTATTTTCTAGTATCTCACTCATGTCTATATGATAAAAAATAATTATGATCGAATTCACCGATTGGCCCCTAGCCATAACGTGGTGTAAGTGCTACATTGTGTTACGGTCACGAAAATGTTCGGACGTTGTCTGACTGCCGTAGGAGTCCACTAACTTTTGAACAAATTTTCAACATATTTTGATAAGTTTTTCTCCTTAAAAACAGCAAGGGCATTTTGAATTAGGTTGGAATAACAAGATTTTGGTTACATTTAGAGAGACAAATTTATAATTCAAGTCGATAATTTGTTCAAAAGTTAGTATACTTGTACAGCAGTCAGACAACAATGTCTGAACTTTTTTACTATTTATACCACGTGATGGCTAGGGGCCAATCGGTCAATTCAGTTTAGGAAATTATAAATTAGACCTAAAATTTATAAATCCTTGTCAGAGAAAAAAACAGATTCAGTAAAATAAATGTGGATAAAACTTACGTAGAGAGCATATCTAATGGTAAAGTAAGAAGTGAGCTAACAGAGCCAGTAAAAAGACATCTATATATTCGATCTGAAAGTAGAATTGGTAATATTGTTATATAAAATGAGTAAATTTTTTTTGATGAAATTAATAATGCCAATTAAAGATATTTTTGCAACTAAAACTGAAATTTTTAAAAGGGTAAATACCAGTCAAATTACAAGAAGTGAATTGATAGGAATTTTAGAAACTACAGTATAATGCTAGTTTACATGGTACAACTTTTGCTTACAACTATCAGATGTGATCTGCTTATGCCAAGCTTACAACAGATTGTTTCCTGGCTACAACTTTTTTTTCTTGACATACACAACAATTGTGAACAAGTTGTAGGTTTGATTTAAAGCAATTTGTGTTGTAACCATGGCATGAGCAGATCAACCATGACAGTTGTAAGCAAAAGCTGTGATGTGTAAACGAGCCAATGGAGGTTAACAACAGCTATGTTGATGGCAGAAGCAATAAAATCATTTTACAGCACAGATAAAGAATTCAATCTCTTAGAGGAAAGAGATTCTATTGTTCTGCCCTCCAACATAGCAATCATTGAAGTAAATTCAATGATTTTATATCAGCAATACTTACATGCAGTAATAGGTACAACTCCCAACCAAGCTATAGCAACAAGTGTATAATGAAGCCAGTATCTTATAGCCCTTAGGATGCTCTTGGCCAAACCACTGATAAAATCCTGGACTGGAAGATGTGTAGGCATATCAGGAGAATAAACTAAAATTAAAGGAACAGAAAAAGGAAAAAGTTTGGTTGACTATATGAATTTTCTTGTCTTTCATATGACAAAGCATTGCGTGGAGTCTATATGTACATTGTTGAGATTTAATATTCCATTTGGCTGTATTTAATAATATCAGACAAATCTAATCAACATATAAATATCATTTAAATTTTCAATGATAATTTTAACTGCTACATAGTAGACTTACTTGGCTTGAAGGTAAACCGGTGATTGCATAATTCACAATATCTGGTTAAAAAAATAAAAATTAGACTTTTAAGAAAACATAAAATATGACAAATTAAGGCGACATTGCCTAGAGATTGAATGAACAGTGTGTCAACACTGTATAAAGTACATATCCTAAGTTATCACATAACACAGACTTGAAGTACCATGTGAAAACTGAATTTAATAATGGCTTTATTATACATTTTGAAAAATTAGAAAATTCTTTTCTTTTATGTTTATGAGTGAGTATCCAACACTTGGACTTTGAACTCAACATAAAAAAAATCTCATAACTGGAAATTTTTCAGCAGATGTCACAAATTAGCTGTGGCTCTTGGTCAATCAGAATCGAGATAGTAACTAAAATGTACAATAATGATAATTAATGGCATTTTATCAAGAAAACTGAAACTCATTGATTTGTTTGTTTGTTTGTTTTCAAAGTTACATAACAGTATTATTATACATTCGTGTGCGTCACTGAAATATCATTTGGATGACTAGAAAAAATAGAATATTGATAAGAATTAAGATACGTCTTTTTTTGATCATATCTTAGTAAAATTCTGGGAAACATGAAACGAAAGTGAAAGTATTAACATCAAGAGCTATAATACGGGTTTTATTCAGGTGCCATTGCACTATATCGACGTGAATTTTTCCACCCAGACATTCAAAACGACAAGATGTCTGCCAGTTGACTTACTCTTTCTTGCTATGTTTTAACCATTGTAATAAACTGAAATACAAAGAAAAAATTAGAAAAACGACCTAAGAAGAATACACAGCCGTTTATTATATATTATTAAGCAGAAGTATTCTTTAAAAATGCTGCAAGTTTTTCTGTATTAAGGAACTTGTTCAGTATGTCGTGTGATCACAAAAATAACCCAACAGACATGTACATTCCTCACGTTCGTTTGTTCATCACGCTTACCATTCTTGGTGGATATATTTAATGCTTCCTGTACAGATACACGGATGATATAATTGTTTATCTGGCGTGCCTTCGGTCCTACAAACCCTGCAAATGTCCACTGCAACATCAAAACACAAAACAGAGTTTGATAAACATGATTTAAAAAAGGAATAACTGTCCTTTGGTGTCTAAAATCAAGACAAAAAATCGCTTGGAAATCCTACTTCAACAGACGCCTAAATTGCTTTTCATGAAACAGAAAATCTATTGTTATCTAGATTAAGTGATTCAGGCCGAGATAGAAGGAAATAAAGGATCAATAGGAACAAGAAGTCTACTGTACCTTCTCTCTCTCTGTCTTCGTCCTCCATTTTGTTATTTATCAAATGTGAATGACGTCATGTACTTCCTACACATTACCCATGATGCTTAGAGCAGCTATACTTTTCCCATAGTGCAATGCGTGAGGTTGGGAGTATTAATTATTTTTTAACTAATAAATTTTAAAGAAAACTTATTAATCAGTCCAATAACTAACTTATTTCAGTTTATAAATTTTTGAAACTTGCTTCTTTATAGAGCTTGAAAACCATATGGCTTGTGGAGCTTATTATTTTTAATTACTGGGACAAAATGGGAGTTATAAAATTAATAAATACAATACAATAAAACGACTTATCTGGTTTCAATGACTTCTTCAGTTATTATGAAGTTTTGAGGCTAAAATGATTTTTTTTTAAACACAGCTGCTTATGTCCCATAAGTCTTTGCTGGTGTTTGTTACCCATGATGCATTGCGTTGTTTTGGACTATTTTCAAGATGGATGCTATTTTCCACGAAAAGGTGGGTTGAACCGGAAAATCTTCCTTCTTTCCTAATTCTTTGCCTTCCTTTCCATTATCATCACTCTAAATGAGTTTCGATAATATTTTCTTCACAGCAAGAAGGTGCTCTATGTGCCCAGCACTGTTTAAATGCTCTTTTACAAGGTTAGAACTTTGACAACATAAATTAAATTGATTACGTTTATGTAGAATTTAAGATTAATAAGATCAAAATATGTTATATTTAATAGATATTTCAGGAAGTCTACGGTATCCACATTCCGAAAGAATATTTATGTCTCGTGTCATAAATTAAACATAAAAATGATTTCTTTTATATACTAAATCTATATACGAGGGCTTATCTTATTTTCTGTTCTGCTTTTGAACTGTTGTGAAAGCTGAAAAAGTTACCAAAGTTAAAAAATTGAAAGGTTGTACTTTCACTTTCAATTTGTTGGTGTCAATTTATCCATATAATAGGTGTGCAGAGAGCAAATTTTTGTATATATAACTTTGACATAACTTAAGAGAATATAGTGGATAGCACAGTAGCAAGTACCACATCCCCCTTCAGGAAGAGCTGCTTATAATGCAGCCATTGCATTTCCCAGCCCATTTTATTTACACCTCTCCCATACCCAGTGGTATAAATCCCACTTTCTCAGGGCAAAAACAGGCAAATCCCAGTTTCCATTTCACCCCTTCAGGACCCTCTCAAAATTTTGCATAGCCCTAGAAAATTTGGAGTATTAGAATTGGAAAGCATCTTAACTTTGTTTTTTGGAGGAGGATTGATGTTAAGCACTTACATGTGCATAAAGTATAACACCATCCTCCTCATGCCCTGGCAATTCCATCTTCCTTCTGTAAACATTGATATTTTTCAATGCACAATCTATAAATTGTTGTTAGTGGGACTATTCACCATATGGTTCAAGCTAAAATATTATGCTATCTTGTCATAGGCCCATATTTTACTGCTGTAGATCTAGCATCAATAGCTGAATCTCTTGATGATGAAGAAAGACAAAGAATGGCTGAAGGTGATATTAATTCAGAGGAGTTTCAAAGATTTCTGCAGCAGCCATCTTCAAACATGGATGACAGTGGATTTTTCTCTATACAGGTACTTTTAGATATAGTGGATAAAATGAAAAAATAACATACAATAAAAAAACATACAGAAAATGTATAGATGAATGAAAGGAACAATGAATTTAATGAATGACTGAATGAATGGATGGATGGATAAATGAATGAATGAATGAGTGAAAGTTGACTTATTACTTTTATATCTTAGGTTATATGTAGGGCTTTAAGTGTTTGGGGATTAGAATTGATACCTTTTTTGCATCCAAAAGCTCAAGATGCCAGAGAAAATCCACAGTAAGTATTTTCTGAAAGACTGTCATTATGGATGATATTCATGGATGATATTCATGGATGAAAAGTGTGATTATGGTTCTGACTATTTTGGAGACCGCCAGTTTGAGTCAAACTTCAAATAAAGGATTTGCTCACAGTGGTTTCATAGTCTCTTTTGTGGAGTTTTTCAGTTCTTGCCTTTGATTGACAATTTTTCCAGTTAAACTGGACTTTTAATATTGTTTGCTTTCATCAGAAATCAAAAAGCATTTATCTGCAATTTACAGCAGCATTGGTTTACTATACGGAAACTTGGAAATCAGGTATTAAATAGCCCACTTCTGAGTTCTCTAGAATGATACACAAAGGCAAGACGTCTTGCAAAATCACACTTTGTGGCATTAAACAACTGACTTGTTCTGTTGTCACTCTTTTCTCTATGACCAGTTCACCATTCACTCCTAAAAATATGCTTTTAAGCAGAAGAAAAATTCAAAGAAATGTCAGTCATTTCATGCAAGAAAAGTTGTGATTGTGCACTAAGCCTTGCTGGGTAATATTTACTTTATAGATTACTGTAAAGAGTGTTAGCTAACAGTTAACATTTTTTATGAATTTCAATGAAAAGCATTTAGCTGCACAGCTTGCATTTCTAATTTTGTAATTAAATGTCAACTTTATTCACTGTCCAAATTGTTGGTTTTGTTGTTTTTTCCCCAGTGGTTTAATATAAATTCAATCAAGTCAGAGCCAGAGCTAATCTCAGAGACATATCTATCTTTGTATTTAACACAATTACAAGCAGAAGGTGAGTCGATCCCTAAGACATGTTGAAAAGTAGTAGATTGATCAAGGAATGGATGAATGGAGGGCAGGTAATTATAATTGGTAGGTAATAATAAAGATGGATTGTTGGATGGTGGAGGGGGAAAGGATTTGTAGATAGCAATTAAATGCACAAATGAATAGATGGATGGGTGATGGATAGATGAATGAGTGGATTGATTGATGAATGGTGGATGAATGAACAAATGGGTGGTGGAATGGTGGATCTAAATGGATGGATGAATGAATGGGTGATGGAATGGTGGATCTAAATGGGTAGATGGATGGATGAATGAATGAATGAATGAATGGGTGATGGATCTAGATGGATGAATGAATGAATGGATAGGTAATGGAATGGTGGATTTAGATGGATGAATGAATGAATGGGTGGGTGATGGAATGGTGGATCTAGATGGGTGGATGGATGGATGAATGAATGAATGGGTGATGGAATGGTGGATCCAAATGGATGGATGGATGGATGGATGAATGAATGAATGAATGGGTGATGGGGAATGGTGGATCTAAATGGATGGATAGGTGATGGAATGGTGGATTGGATGAATGAATGAATGGGTAGACAATGGAATGGTGGATGTATACAATGGTGAAGGATTGGATGGACAAAACAACTTATGGATGGGATGGATGCTAACAGGAAGATGGTCTGTTGGATGGATATAAGGATGGTAGATGAACAGACTCTGTAATAGTTTTTTCTGCTTTAATAACCTAAAACAGATTGAAATTATTTTGTTTCAATTCCAGGTTATTCAATATTTGTAGTAATTGGTGATTTAATATCTTGTGAGGCAGACCAGCTGCTTAAGTTATGTCCTGCCAAACCAGTCAAGAAACCAGCTCCAAAACCAAGCAAATCAGGTTACAGTCTTATCCAAAAATCAGATTTACAGTCTGCACTAAACCAAGTGCAAGGGACAGGTAAGAGAACCTGATGTGCATATGCAACAAGGTGCTGATCATTTTTTAGACTGACAATGACATGTATTGACAATTTTAGTTGTATTACAGTAATGGCTTTAGCTTGAACAAGGCTAGATGCCATTGGGTGGGTGTAGTCCCATATGTAAGGGTGATTCTCATTCTGGTAGGTGTGGCAACAAACTATTTTTACCCCCAAGAAGCCAAAAAAAACAGTGTCATTTTCACTGGCAAGCATGCACCCTAAAGGGTGCTGGCTAAATCAATTGGTGGTCATTTTAGACTTACCACACCCTTTAGAAGTGGTACCAAACTACTGATTTCGTTCCCTATAAGGTATGACGAGTGCCCCATCCCCTTGTGTGTGGGAATCCCCACCTGGAACTAAGTGCCTGTTTAAATGAGTTACATTAACCTGTTTTTTATAGATTCAAAAATTTAATTCTAAATTCCACAGAAGTAACCACATGTTGATAGATATTTTGTCTTAAATAGCTATAGATCAACCAGTTGATGTTGATGAAGTGAGAAGGAGAAGGGAACAATATTTTGCAAGGTAAGTGCTTCAGAGAACTGTAAATTATTGTGTATTAAAGAAATTGGCTATTCTAAACTACTGGTATTGAAAAGGGGGGTTTGATTCTTGGCATACAAAACCAACATGCAGGATATTCTACAGAACATCAAATTCAAACAATAGGCAGTGTGCAGGAGCTGGATTTTCTAGCAAAAAGCAGAATGGAAAACCAAGTGCTCAATCATGTTATTTTGTATCCAATATTATTCAGTACAATAGACCTTATTTGCTTGGGCGTAATGTTTCCCCAATACAGACCTCTTGGGAACAGGATTCTTTGTTTGAGGTTTATCCATATTAATGTATCTTCTCAAGCATTACCATTAAACAAAGGAAAAAGTCCCAAAGGAATGACACATGACCTGTATTGGGAAAACAAATATGCCCAAGTGAATAAGTTCTATTCAGTTGGCATTTTAAAGTTTGTTTGCCATCCAGTGGAGCCTTCCCCAAGGAACCACATGCTTCATTCATTTGCTACTTCAGTGGTATATGTCTATTTCAAAATTTTTAAGGTTCCTGAAGGTTTTCTTGCATGTTGTATAACAAAACAGAAATGTATTGTGGATCATATGTAAATGATGTCAGCACAGAAGAAAATAAGCTAGCTCCTTATTACAAAGAGCTGCACGTCTGAAGAGTTATTTGGTTCACATTGCCAATAGTGCATTTCAGCCTTGGTATGCAACATGCAACAAAACCTTCAGCAATCCTTTTTGAAATAGCTGTATGTCATCATGTGATTGTTAACTGCACATTAAAGGACCTATTACAGTATTAAAATCATCAAAAGTTTCTGCAAGTGACTTGTCTTTGGGATTGATCCATGTAGGCAGCACATAGATCAGCAAGTAGTAGCAGTACCAAGTACCAGTACAAATCAGTCTGAAAAAGATGTAGTTAATGGAAGCCCATCTACCATGGATGAAACTACTATTACTACCACAACAGATGAGCCAACATCTGGCAAGTTCAGTTATAAATTTAATTTGGGTATATTTTTGGCCCATTATATTTACCAACCTAAATCATGACAAAATGAGCACTTTTCCAAAGATGGCACCACAAACCTATATGGAGACTTCTGGCACTTGACATGAACAAAAAATGTTTTCCCTGTACTACAGTGTATCTCATGCTTGTGACAATTATAATACCGTATTTTGCTTATGCTGTTTGCACCCTTTCTTATGTTTAATTTTGCTATAAGTGAGAACCAGATTTACTGAGCACTTTTCATTTCTTTTAGAAATGACAGAAGATGAAATGCTACAAGCTGCATTACTGATGTCTCTGGACACAGCAAATACTTGATGAAATGTTTGTCAAACAAGATTATCAGAAATTATTATTATTGTATGCACTAAGTTTGTATGAATTAACAGTTAATATAGTTTATTAAAATTGGTATGTGTAAATAAGAAATATTTTAATGTTCATTAATTAAAATCATTGAACATTGCACACCTGTTTATGTTAGCCATACTGTTAAATGACTTTGTGGTGTTTGGATAGAGGATGAAACACCCTTTAAAGTGTTTGATCTAGCTTCTCAAACAACCATGAATAATTCTAGGAGAAAACCCAAGCAAAAGTGGGTCAAATGTTGTGCTAATTAAGGTCACATATCTAAACCACCGTCACTAGTGATTTACTTTGTTTTCTCCTCATTAATTATTCATGAGTTTGAGGATAAAAATGCTTGAAAAGAGCAAGTATGGCAAAGTTGATTATCAAGCTGTCCAATAAGAGATCTGTAATGCAGATCCCATATTAGGTTTTTCCACAGGCAATGCAAACAATGCAGAACTATTGAAACTTAGGATAGCCATATAAAATATAAAAATAGTACATGTAGTTGGCTTGTCATTGCTTTTTGTGTTGTTTCCATGAGTACAGTTCCTGCCATCGCACTTGGATCATGTATAATTTTTATAATAGTTTGTTTTGCTTCAACTTTTTCTTGGTGTTCCTTCTCATGGATTCTTTTCTGTTTCTTTTACTCACTCAGTAAGATTGTTTTCCCTTCTACAGTGCACTTTCCTGTTTATCCTAGTGCACATAAGGCTCTTCCTTGTCTCCTAAAACCACATTGTTTACTTAATCTTACTCTTCCAGGTTTTCCTTTTTATCCCAGCATTTCCTCTTGAATTTTTTCCTTGTTCAAGGTCTTTTCAGCTGAACTAACTCTTCCTTATTTCCATACTTTGCCAATCATGCTTGATACAAGCTTCCAGTTTCAGCTTTTTGTCTTTTCTTCAGACACATTACTTTTTTCTCCTCCAAAAATCTTTGCTTTAGCAGTTCTCACTTTTTCCTTCAATTTGCTCAAAAAGCTTTTGTTTGCTACTTTGGGGTCAACATCTTCAAACCTTCTCGTACACAAATTATGAAAAGAACCAAAAGCAATAGCTACAACAGTACAAACTAAGCAGATGACATTGTACGGCATGCTGAAGTCAGGTGTTGGTAGAACAAGAAGTAGGGTCTCTGTGTGCACACGCACAAAAGTTGTGCTTGTATCAATCTCAGTAGTTGATCTGAAAATTATGACATCAAAATAAAAAATCAGCACCTTGCTGTCAAATGGTTTTCTAAGAATGGATTTTGTATGAGTGGGAAACCATACCAGTACCATCCTTTACTGTATCTGTAATTATATTATTTACATGAAAATAACAGGGTGTAATGTTTTCCCATTTTAGACAATGTGTCATGCTCTTGAGGATGCAATTCTTTGTTTCAGGCTCATCCATGTTAGGTATCTTCTCAACCACTACTGAGAAACAAAGAAACAATATCCAAGAGAATTACACTTGTTACTGCATAACACCATATAGTGCTGTATGTCAGTACCATACATATCCCCCCTCATACGAAAATTGCCCTTAGATCTATGATTAAAATCTCAAATGAAAGTTTTGATGTTTTTTTTTCCTTAAAAATGTGTTACCCTGGGTCATTCATTCATTCACTCACTCACTCACTCATGCATTTCCTTTGGTCTGTCTCTTCTATTTACAACTGTGTGATACCCTCTTCAATCATTTGTTTATCCATCTACTTGTTTTTGCAGACTTTTTTTCTTCAATTTTTATCTTATAAATGCTTTAGTAACACCACTTCTTGGAACCACATGTACTTGGAAACCAGCTAAATTAATCCAAGTCACTACTCTTTTAAAATGTATACTTACCTTGGGATTAGAAGTGAGGAGTGAAGAGAGCTTCCAGTAATGTTACTTGAACTGGAAAGCCTGGCTGAAATCACTGCAGAACTGAGAACAAAAAGGAATGCCAGTGAGATATAGCCTGGTTTACCTGGCACAATTTTTCATGTAGCGTTCCATGTAGCGCACTAAAAGCCTAGCTTTCAAGAGGTAAGGGATGTGGTCCAGAACTACAACGAAAATCACCAAACTGTGGGATGGGACCAAATTTTTAAATTGCGACCACACCTACTTTCTTTGATACACAAATTTCTTAGACAACACAGTAGTAGTAGTCAGACTAGATGCAAACATGGAAAGCAGAAAATATAAGTTCAAAATCGAATCAAAATTGAATATAATGACGGAAAGGATAAAGAAAAGTGGACGAAATTACTCTTAGACAAATCTTCTATGATAGGGATAGATTTTGGAAATTTGTTTGAAAAATATCAAAGAGAAGTGCTAATTTTTCCCATCAATGGTCAAATATTTAGACGTTATTTAGAAACACATTCCTTTGTGTTTGTGGGCGGGCACATCATACGAATTTTCCCGACGATTCCATGGTACGGTGATTTTCGTTGTACCTATCCCCTTAAGTATTTGTTACCCAATGTTCTTTACTCTTTACTTTCCTTGCTCACGCCTTCTAATATAATATGTTCTTGTACTATATGAGAGTAATCCATGTAGTTAACATAAATCATCTACCAAACCGATTTCAAACATCACAATGCTACACTAGGACGCTACAGCACTACAATGCTACAATGCTACAACGGTACAGCACTATAACGCTACGGACGCTACAGCAATACAATGCTACAAACGCTACAACACTATACAAAAGCTACAACGCTACAGTACTAATATGCTACAAACGCTAAAGCGTTACAACGCTACCACAAGCCGCCGCATTGTAACACTCTAGTGTTTTAGAGCTGTAGTTATGTAGTGTTATAAACTGTCGTAGCGTTTGTAGCGTTGTAGCTGTTTTAGCGTTTATAAGTTTAAAAATGGCAAAAATTGTAACCGGTTACCGCGGATTAAGTAACCCGCTAAAACCGAACTCGCTCAAACGGGTTGACTGTAAACCAATTAAAACGGCTTGAGAACTCCAAAAACTCTCCAAAAACTCAAACTAGTATCCTTGGCGACCAACCGGTTAGAACAGGTTCAATAACCCGCTACAACCAAATGGCACTGTAACCGAGTTTTCTCAAACGGGTTGACCGTCAACCCGTTACAGCGGGATCGGTTCTAGCGGGTTACTGAAGCGGCTGTAATCGGTTGTTGGCCAAGTATATTACCTGGACCTTTTAGACTTCTCAAGTGGTTCTAGCGGGTTGACGGTCAACCCGTTACAGCGGGGTTCGGTGGTAGCGGGTTACTGTACCCGGCATAACCGGTTGGTGGCCAAGTATATTACTTGGGCCTTTTAAGAGTTCTTAAGTAGTTCTAATGGGTTGACGGTAAACCCGTTAGAACGGGTTATTGAACCCGCTGTGACCGGTTAGTTGCTAAGTATATTACATGGGACTCTTAGAGTTCTCAAGTGGATCTAAACGGATGACAGTCAACCCGTTAGCGCAGTTCGGTTCTGGTAGTTTTCTGAAACCGTTGTAACTGGTTATTTTTTTTGTCATTATTTTCGTGCTATAGCGCTGTAACGTTGTAGCGTTTGTAGAATTTTAGTGCTGTGGCTTTGTCATATTTCTAGATGTTTCGGGCGAAAATGTCGCAGTTCACTTTTTCCTCAAAAAGGAAAATGCAAGACATGTAAATAAATAAGTACACTTTGAAAATGCAGAAACAACTAAAGGTGCAGTTGGCTGAGTCCTGCACATTTTTAAGTCTTGAAAGCGATGTTTGTAGCGTTTATAGGGCGCTATACTGAACGCTAGATGAAAAATAGTGTAACGTAAAGTATTCCCAAATATATTGTTATATACCTGATGTAAAAGCCATGGTGTGCGTCGGGGGGGTGTTCAGTCCACTTTAAAAATCCTCTCTCAAACTGCATACTCATTTTGACCACTGAAGCAGCAGGTAAAGTAAAGAAAAGCTCCAGCAAGTATGGTCTTTCTCTGTCCTTTGCAGGCACAATGTGAACTTGATCTAAAGACAACAAACAATGAATTGCAAGTTGAAATTGGGCCACACCATTGCCATTTACTGCACCATCCCACAGTAGCACGACTACTAGTTACAGTACTAGGAAAAAAGTTCAAATAAGCAACTACTGGATGAGGGTTGAGCATGATATCCACTTGGGCGTAATGTTTTCCCATTTCGGACCACGTCGTTCCCTTGAGAATATGATTCTTTGTTTGAGGGTCATCCATATTAATGTTCTTCTCAAACGCTACTGAGAAACAAAGAAACAGTACACAAGGGAATGGCACGTGGTCTGAAATGGGAAAACATTATGCCAAAGTGGATTTGGTCCATTGTAGTTTATAAGAAAAAAATCTGTCAATCAACATGTGTGTGTTTTTATTACCTGGTTGAATGGTTTTTCCATTTGTTTCAATCTTGAGAGTATGTAGAAATATTCTGATAAACCAGGGAAAAGTAGCAAAGTAGACAATGGCAAGTGGTTTTGTGGGATGATGATTGTGTATGAGACAGTTCAGCCCTCCTCGTTCTTCACCATAACCTTTGAAATAAAATATAACACTGGTCTTTCCATTGCTATCACTTCACAAAGGAAAATAATATAGTTTGAAGAATGAATATTGAGTTATCAAACAATTTGAAGATTCTATCTGCAATATGGAGACCCAGAATATAGCATATCCGCTTGATCCAGTAGCAAGTAACGCGACTGCCTTTAAGAACATTGGCTATATTGATGGGAGTGGTTTTTGTAGGAGTAGGAAATATAGTACTGCCTTAAAGCACATTCAGGCACAGTAAAAATGAAAAAAAAATGTAACCCGTTACAGCAGGTTATTAAACCATGAGAGCTGAACCTGTTCTAATGGATTGAAAGTCAACCCATTAGAACGGCTTGAGAACCTGAAAAACTCCAAGTAGTATACTTTGTGACAAACAGGGTACAACGGCTTTTTGAACCCACTAGAACTGAACCCATTCTCAAGCCATTCTAACAGGTTGACTTTCAATCCATTAGAACGGGTTGGGCTCTAGTGGGTTCAATAGCCCACTCTAACTGGTTATATTTTTTGCCATTTTTAAGCTCCAGAGGGTACAGTAATACATGCAGTAATACTGAAATGGCTTCCTATTGTTATTCATTTGCTTTATTTTCCTATTCATATTAAATCACCACTAGCAATCCATACCTGTGATAAACTGGTGAGCATGAAGTTGAGGTGGATGAACTATCAAAATTAATGTTAATAAATTATAGTTAGTTATGCAACCTTAACGTACATGGATGCTTGTTTTAGACCAAGGTTGTGTTCATACACTGGTCAATGCAGCCTCACCCCACCCCACCCTTACTGGGCGTGATGTGAAATTTGAAATCTGTGAAAATGGGAAAACGCATTCAATCCCCAAATATTGCTGACCCAATGCCCTCACATATTTCCTTCTCTTGGCACTTTAAGTTAGCCCCGGTCAAGAGACCAGAGAGGCAAAAGACAGTGCTTCCCTCCACAGGCAGGAATTCAAAAGCAAGTGAATAGTAATTAAATACTCCCTGGTTGCCCCAGTCCTGCCCAGGTTTTTTGGGGGGAGGGGTTGTATTACATGGCTATGAGGTTCTACCTTGCTGGGGTTTCTCCTTCCATTTGAATACAATGTTACCTTCAGCTTTAGAAGGGGCAACTACAAAAAAAGGAGAAATATGTCAATGAATCAAGGAATGAATCAATGTCAAGAATCAATGAATAAATGAATCAATCAATGAATCAATCAATAAATCAATCAATGAATCAATGTCAAGAATCAATCAATGAATCAATCAATGAATCAATGTCGAGAATCAATCAATCAATCAATGTCGAGAATCAATCAATCAATCAATCAATGAACTAAGGCAGAAATTCATCTACGATAGCTACAAATGAACAGAGTTACAAAAATATTGTAAGCACCTAAAATTCTATGAAAATATTAACTTAAGAATTTGGACATTTATCACAAGAATCTATGTTTACTTATTTATCTGAAGCACTTTAAATTCTATGACCTAAAACTCTTCCAAAAAAGCAAAAGTTCTAAAATTAATCTACGAAAACTAATTCTTAAAAAATTATTACCAGTATAAGCAATTTGTAATTTTGGAACAGTAATTAGAATATCCTTGGATTATCATAAATACCTAAATCCTTGACCTGGTACACAGCCAGTTCATGAAATTCACCATCTGATACTTCTCTCTTTATATGATCTGTAGGTGAGGGCTTCAAAGTAAATTTGGAACCAGTCTAGGAAGTTAATATACCTTAAATAAGATACCATTTTAGCACCACAAATTATGTGTCACAAACGCATCACAACTTGTTCATGTTCATGTGAGGAAATAATTATGAAGTCGTGAGGTGGCAGCCATGTTTGTGCCCCCGGCATTTGTAATAGTTTAGAGTATGAACCAGAGAGTATTGATGGTAAGGTGTTGGTAAGGTGTCAGCCAACAAGCTACCAACATCTTACTGACACCTTCTAAGTCACTGATAGCCCACTGACAATCTACCCCTAGTCTTTCCTTTTTCTGCTTTTTAGACTGACACCCTACTGACACCCTACTGACACCTTACCAACAATGCTCTCTATTTTGTATTCTAAACTATTACCCCTGGTATTATTTACTGGACATAATGTATATGTAGATGTTATTTTGAAAATCTTTTGTTAACTAAAGTAAACCAAATATAACAGAAACAGGCTTGACCTTTATTTCTACTCACATTGTTGCTTGCGATATCCACAAATACTCTGCTAGATGAAGACAGTGGACATGCTGAATTGATTGAGCGACCAAACAACTTCCTCAAAGACCAATCTATCCATAGATAAATAAGATAGGTTTCTTTAGAGGGATAAACCACCAGGGGCAATGTACAATATAGGGGCAGTCATCCAGGGGTGATGTACAATATAGGGGCAGTCATCCAGGGGCAATGTACAATATAGGGGCAGTCATCCAGGGGTGATGTACAATATAGGGGCAGTCATCCAGGGGTGATGTACAATATAGTAGCAGTCATCCAGGGGTGATGTACAATATAGGGGCAGTCATCCCAGGGTGTTGCACGATATAGTAGCAGTCATCCAGGGGTGATGTACAATATAGTAGCAGTCATCCAGGGGTGATGTACAATATAGTAGCAGTCATCCAGGGGTGATGTACAATATAGGGGCAGTCATCCCAGGGTGTTGCACAATATAGTAGCAGTCATCCAGGGGTGATGTACAATATAGGGGCAGTCATCCAGGGGTGATGTACAATATAGGGGCACTAGAAATAATGGAAAGTTATAGTACTTGGAAAGGAGGTTATTCCGGGCGAAAGACCCTTGGAAATAAATTTGGAAAAATTAATTTCCGACCTCACTGGGATTCAAACCCACGGAAACCTTCGGATTTGTACTACCGATGCTCTACCAGCTGAGCTACAAGGTCAGACTGGGAGCAGGCCGGGGTGAAATAG
>JAAAQI020071672.1:0-17210 GCA_011800005.2 Stichodactyla mertensii | reverse complement strand
ACCTCGGTGATAAATGCAGTACTGAGTCTGCGTATGTTGCTTATGCTTATGCTTATGTCGCTAGTGAGGACCAGGCTGTATAACTTACCAAACGTCCAGCCCAGTTGTTATGTAAATTCATTTTCACGCGCGCTGGCGTTCCAATTCCTCTGCCTCGTTCACGAGCGTCCACAAAACGTGCAGCAAAATTCATGCCAAAGTCAATATCATCACTACAGCCAGCCCAAGTCCATCCTTGATTGGACTGTCCATGGTATTTCTTGTCACAGCCACATTTACGGCCTAGCTTGCCTGCACTACAAGCTTGAGTGACGGCATGGGCAACTCCTGCTGATGATATCGCATGGACAAACGCAGCTTCTCTGGTGCCTAGAAAAAGCATTTTCCACCAAATGACGCCACGAGTTTTGGTCGCTATGCACCATGGGATTATAATGCGGACAATGACCCCTATCCTACGAAACGTACACTTTTCACCACCTACTTTAACACACTTGCTTAACGTTGAAATTCCCTTTTTCCAATTATATAGACCCCAAGCAATTCTCATAGAATTTCAATTTGGAGGACAAAACGATGTAATGTGTTCCGTTTTTGATTCTTGGGAGAATAAAATTCTATTTACGTTTGTCCGCCAAATAGAAATGCTTTGGAAATTGCTCAAGGGGCCGTCTATTGTCTATTCTCGGTGTGCATTCCTTCCCATGAGAATAAGAGGACAAAACAAATGGCAGCCATGTTGGATGATGATAAGACAAAAGAAACTAAAACTAAATGTTTTGTTAGCCATCCAACATGGCGGCTTTGATTTGTTGGGACTAGGACCTTACCTCCATTAACAGAGTTCCCGAACACCGGAGATCTGCTAAACTGGACAGTTGTACAGTTCCAAGGCCGGTAGCGAAACTGATGTTGACACTCCAGCAGAGCAACGCTGGCTCCTCTTTTCACACTGTCCATCACATCCACGTTTCTTTTGCAGACTTGGACTTGTCTATGGTTGAGAAGTCGACCAATTTCGTCGCAATTTTTCTTTGATTTGAAACGAGATGGGCTGCTACCAGTTAGAGCCAAAGATCTAGGAGAAGAAATTTAAAGTGGATTCATTAAAAAGGACAGGCTTTTTTCACTGCTTCATTACCATTAAAACGGGCTCATTTGTTGAGTAAATTTATCATGGATTTCGATGAAAAGTTAAAAAGGCGTGTGAAAACAAGATTGACTTTTGATAACGCTTGAATATCAAAAGAAGGTCTTCAAGTTATTCTCAGAATGTTATCAGCACAAAAAAATGTTTGTGAATCATGTCGGCAACAAAGATTCTGCAATTTATTATTTCATCATTGATAATCAACACGGTGGGCACAAATGACCCTAAAATGAACAAAAATCCCTGTTTATCAACCCTAAGACAAAAAACCGACATATTTAAAATAACTATTTTTCAAGTTATCCATTCCGCTCAACCTGAGTAACCATTTTCGTTGCGTTCATTTTAGGTATTTTTTCGGTTTCATTCACACAAGCGTGCATCTCTCCGCGCCACTGTTTAGACCGAATCAACACGGCAATTCGATTGGATAATATTTGATTTACTAATTCTCGCTTGCATGTTCGTTACTCTTACGAATACACAAACCAAAGGTTCTCAAAACAAATGACAATAACTTTTACGAAGCTCATCTGTAATTTTCGAGAGAATGTCATCGCAGTACTTAAGTTTACGTAAACTATCTCAACAGGAGAAAAAGGAACGCAATGAAAAAGACGTAGGTGCTGTTTATAACGCAAATTATATAACATTTTTTCTTTTCGTTTGCGTTGAATAACCGCATTTGGTTATAAAAAGACTAGAAGAAAAAGAAATTCAAGAAGGAAATGCAAGACAAGAAGAATAACCGATGATGTTGCACATGAAGAAGAAGAAGAAGAAGAAGAAGAAGAAGAAGAAGAAGAAGAAGAAGAAGAGGAAGAAGATCGAGAGGAAGAACAAGAAGAACAAGAAGAAGAGGAAGAAGAGGAAGAAGAACAAGAAGAAGAACAAGAAGAAGAAGAGGAAGAAGAGGAAGAAGAACAAGAAGAAGAACAAGAAGAAGAACAAGAAGAAGAGGAAGAAGAGAGAGAAGAAGAAGGAGCAGCAGCAGCAGCTAGCTTCTTTGCATGCTTTCGATGTCTGGAAATTCGGATTCACATTTTAGGTTTAAGTGCGCAATAGAGCGCTTAACTATTGACTACGGGTTTAAGGGCCGCACGTGTTCAATGAAAGCGCTACTAATAGACGGGCACCTTACACTCATAAGATTTTTCTTATTGAGTGCGTTTCACATAACGTTATTGACAAGTGGGTTCCAAAGTTCTTTCGGAAATGTCGAAGTCCTAAGTCTCACTTCGAAATTTCACAAAGCTTCGTTGGCAAACTTCCAACCCTTCCCGCGCAAGTTCGATAATTCGTTAAAATCAACTTCAAGGTTTACTCTGATTGAGCTGCTCCACAAAACAGGGCAGTGCTATGCCTAAAGATGGCTTCAAGGAAAAAAAGCAAGTACAATTTGCAAAAAAGACTTACGAATTAGCGAATTTATGCGGCAAGAAGGTTCGAAGTTCGCCAACGAAGTTGGTTGTGAACCTCCAAAGTATGACTTGAACTTCAGAACTTCCGAATGAACATCGGAACTCACTTGTCATAAGTTTTGTAAAACGCACTATAACAGGTTATGGCATTAAATTTGTCAAAACGTTGGGTACAACATAGATACAGTTAGACTTTTAAACGCCAAAGATACTTACAACCATTGACTTGAGAAAACATAGCTTGCTAGGCACATCAGCAGTAGCAGAGTTATCCCTGTTTGTGAGGTTACGCTTGACATCTTGGAACAACGTGATACTGCGTTCAAGTCTTTGAATTTACGATGATCTGCGTACAAACGTATAAGATGATCAGTATGCTGAAACAAAAGGAGGTAATCTGAAAGTCTTTGAGCTTCTTTGTGGTGGATAAAGCTCAAAGCAATACCGACAATACGAGGTATAGTACCGCGCGCCTATTCATGCTTACTGAAAGCGCGCAATCTCGACGTGCGCCCAAAAATTTAATAAGCATCAAAACTCCCCTTTCACTCAGGTTCAAGATACGTTAATATTCATTTAACATAGTTATGGCTTTTTTGTTGTAACTCTAAAGTCTTTTAGTTAGGTTTGCAACATAACTCGAATCGCAGGGTGCCGAACAAGAACAACGGCTGATATCTTGACGTATATTGCTTTAATCGAGCAATTGTGCTCGGCTTCCGCAAGACAAAAGACTGACGATTCCAGGAATGGTTGAAAAAACTAGAAATATAATAAGGATGATATCATCCTCACAACGCAAATGCATGTCTAAGAGTTCTTTCTTGAAGATCAAAGTACCCTACCAATCGCTTTTTCAGTCGTCCTTCGCCGTTTTAAAAGAGTTAGTTACCTTACTCGGGTGTCGTAATAAGACTAACGCTTAACAATTCAATTTGTCTCATCTAACACTTAATATGACCTCTCGGTAAGTGCCATTGTTTATGGCAAGTAGTCGGTACCTTTTGGCAATTTGTCTTTCAAAAACAAAATTGTTTTAATTCCGTAATTTCAATGAGATAGTTTATAATTACGCTCTTTGTTCGACTTCGCTACGATTGCTTCATAAAGCAGATGAACGGTCTTTAACGTTAGGTATCTCATTTGACCAAAAAAGATTTGAAGATATTGTACTTTTTTTCCTTAATTTTCATTGATGCTTGAAAATGATGACTCCGATAAGTAATTTTATCTATTTTTAAACTGTTTTTGGAAGCGTTTTCTTGTAAAAAATGCCCATACAATGGTGTCTATAATGATGGAAGTACAACTTAATAGAATCTCAAAAAAACCTAATATCAAAACCGCAATTGTTGCGATACTATGTTTTTCCTAGCAGTCCAACGTGTTTCACTTGATACACCGCTAAAAAAAGCCATAGAATTTCTAAGAATTTCTTGAGAAACCGAAATTTCGTGAGTGTAGTAACCGAGCAAGACTATTCCGTCTTTTGCGTGTGGGATTTCAAAGTCTCATGCAAGTGGCGCATGCTTCGACCAAGTGATACCACCAACGTATTTACGCCTACGGTAACTCTACGGTTTCGAATAATTTAAATGATTTAACGTCAAAAAGGTTGTCAAGAAGGCAATTATGAAATCTGTTATACAACTCAAGCAATGTCAAATACGTCAAGTTAGATATCGTCAAATTGGATGCTGTGACGGTAGTTGTTAAATCGCTCTTTTCAATGCCTTATCTAAACAATGAATTACCTTGAAAAGCAGATTCTAGAACCAATGTTTATCCCTCTTTAGGAACTCAGCTTTACAATTTTCGTATTCTCGTATTCCAGCTGAGTAAACTCTGTTACATACTTCGATCTAACGCCATCTAAGAACTCTTAGCCTAGCATGTCTTTGGCAGTTTTATGCTCGTACGAAGGACGTCCCAAGGGAACACACACCTAAACGAGCCCAAACTGGGACAATAGCAGTCACCTTCCGTTTTCATTACTAAAGTATTTTGAAAAACAATAAAAACAGCTAAATTTAATAAGACGTCGGCATTTTGGTATTAAGTTTACTGTTATAGAATCGTAGGGCATTGTTTCTGGCAATCGTTTGTAGGATAATTATGAAGAAACAAGAAAGTTAGAGTTAATTGAATATACAAGTTTAGCGGGTGAATTAAGTGGCCACTTTCAAACCGGAAAACAACCGAAGGCTGTGAAAACCAAGACATTATAGATACCTCAAATAGAGCAAGACTAACTTGACACTGATCGAGTAGTTATTGTGGAGAAAAAAACTACGCTCATCATAAAATTTAAGATAATAATAATAATAATAATAATAATAATAATAATAATAATAACCGACTGTCTGGGAGCACAGAAACCGTCGATAGCGACAGTGAAGGCGTCGACGATGAGTGGATCTCTCTCAGTCTTGGACGAGTTATTCTTGGTCTTTTTTCTCGTGTTTTCTATTCGAATCAGAAGCCAGTTGCTTTGGTTAAGTCTTAAAAATACTTTGTGGCTATAAAGAAGCCATGGAACGCATGCAATAACTAATCTTCATCATGTCTATAAAGCTTACAGCAAAACACACACTGAGCTACTCATGTTTAAGCAAATACGGAAACAAACCCACGACAGAAATCCTGATTTTGGATTTATGGCTTCTCATTCCATCTAAAAATAACATGGATTTTAGAGGATTAGCTTGGTCTTAAAATAAAATAAGAAACTCTAACAGTTCCAGGCGCAAATGAATAATCCTTTTTTCTTTTTCCTTTCAAAAAGAGCTCTTCAGCGTTCTATGGTTTCTTGACTACTGATTTAACTCGCCGAGTAATTTCTCATTAAACCGAACAAAAACGGACTTCTAAGTTTAAGAAATACTTCTAGAGACACAAAGAAAGATAAGAGATTTACGTTCCTATCTTTTTGAGTCTTTTTCAAGGTTCACGAGTGTCTTGGCGCTCAACAACAACTAACCTGTACTGAACAGAACCTTTCAAATGGCGAAGCGACTCTTTAGGACGAAGGATTCTGCTTTATATGCCCAGTCGAAGCTTGATTCTGTATCAGTGAAGAGATAAGTGATTTTTTATAGCTTGTAACTAAGTCTATTTCCATTTTAATGGTCAAAACTGCTTCCGTATTTTTATTATCCCATTCATAAATAGCACCTTAGATGTTGCTACGTACACGTAAAGGACAAACGAAAACTTTTCTCCCCATCTGACCGCCTACGCGGTTGCGAGAAAATCGTTTAACAAAGCGAATAGCAGCCTCTTGAGTGTTTATATGAGTTTTCCGTTTTTCAGCCATTATGATTCAATAGTAAGTCCTCCAACGCCTTCAAAATAACTTTGTCAATTACGGACGTTTTTGACGTCCACTTTGTTCAGCGGCCAAACACCCACATATTCTGTTCCTAAAAACTCGTTAACGATCCCATTAGACCCCACAGATTAAATCTTAGAGCCCCACACGACAAATATGAGACAGACACTTATACGTTTTATAAGAATACTGAAAGTGGACATTTAAGACGTTAGTGACGAGCTGACTCGTTCGTTTTATTGATGTATATACGAAATTTCCGGGCTGTTTTGTTAAGTTCATCGTCTCACTGGCTGATTCCTTTTAATGCCAAGGAGCTCAACAATATTCTCATTCAAAAAACACGTTTTGTCTCGATATAATTTCTCTTGATATCGGATATAACTTTGTATAATTATAGCACTCGAGAGAGTTAATTCGAAAGCAGCTCTTCCTTAAATAGCAAGGCACACAAAGTACTGAACCTTTTTCCCTAAATAGAATCTAATACAGCCTAGTATTGTCTAGACAATAAGCCGGCATTTTTAGCACCATGTGCATATTCTATATTTATAATAATGTGGTATGTTTTCGATAAAACTCAGCGGTAAGGTTATGTATACTAATTGAACCTAAAACTGTACGCTATGCCGGAATTGAAGCAAGTTTATTTGATTTTTGTTTCCTAAAAAGGAAGCAACAAACTTGAAAAAAAAAAAAAAAGAATAGTTATAGTTGTATCAAAAACTAATTATTCATCGGAATCATGTCAAGAATCACGTCGCTTATTTGTCGGCATAATTTGCTATAAATTGTTAGCTTTATCAAGCGGATCCTGAAGGGGGAGGGGGGACTTCATTCCCATTTTTTTGTTTTCTTTCATTCCCAATAGCCTAAATCCCATTTTCCCGAGGCAAAAATAGACAAATCCCAGTTCCCATATTAGCCTTTCAGGACCTTCTCTAAAACAAAATTTCTCAAAATGATTCTTTCTCTCTCAATCGTTCAATGTTCAATAGACCTTTCCCGAATTCGCTTGGATGATCACGAAACAATGGTTCCAAGTCGAGACTGAACTTGATTCTTTTGTATATCAAGGCCAACCTCGACTTGAAACCATTGTTTCGTGATCATCCAAGCGAATTCGGGAAAGGTCTATTAATTGCTGTAAGTTAAAAGTTTTCGACATTCTATATACGATTTCCTTCATTTTTGAATAATTTACTCATTACAAGCTTATCCTTTCGAATTTAGAATACATTTTTTAATAGATTTATAATTGTATAATTAGGAGATGCCAAGCTTTCGAGAAAGAGCCTCTTTATGACCTATCTTTGATAGTATGCTAAATCTTGCTCGTAGAAGTTTGTAGACCCTAATTAAATTATTAGCTCGGCCAACTTCTAGAGGAAAGACTAGAATGATTGTAGAATTTCTTTTCTTACAGCATAGACGCTTTTCTCACGCTATTATATTTTCTACATAAGCCTTGTTCATAAGCCTTTAGGCAAGAAAATAATTATGTTGTGGATGTAAGAACCTCCTCAGGGCTCAAGCCACCAGTTCAGCTATTGCTCAAAAAGAATTCTAAAGTAACTATAATAGCTTATTTTCAGTGCCAGAGAGCTTACAAGAATCGGAAGTTAACTGGCAAAAAAAGTGCAGAATATTGATGGCTAAGTAGCTTTCTTTTTATTTACTTATTTATTATTTATTCTATTTTTTCCGCTCTTTAATTGAGGCCTGAAACGCCGATCCGCCTTGATTCAGAAAGATGAGTCGATATTTAGTATTCGTTTATCGTTAGCTTGTTTAATGCGTTTATATTTGAATCATCTCGATCTAAATTTCTTTTTACGCGATTATCAACTTCTAAAGATGCTGAAGAAACGTTTTCTGACACTTGCTGTCTTGATAATAATTTATTCAGCTCTTATTAATTATCATTTTAGTGTCTATTTTAAAATGCTAGCGTAGTCTCTTATACAGGTACAGCTGAAAAGCTTTGCAACTGTTCAGCAGAAAAGATATATCATGTAGTTTCTTCGCGTGAAGGTTGCTCAAAACTGGAACAAACTTTGAAGTTTTTTCGATGACTTTGTTCCTTAAAGTCAATAAATTTTTTCCCCCACGTTTACCTTAAGTAAATAATAAACCACGCAATTTTTTGGGCAGTTTACATTATCTTGAAGAACAGCATTCTTAAAAGACATATCATAGTTCTGAGAATCGGCTGCAACGCTTTGTATTGAATAGACTATTCTATCCACGGCAGAAAAAAATCCAGATTCACTCAGCATATTTGGCCATATTTTCAGGTAGTTGTGCACTGAAATGGTAATAGTTTGCAATGTCAACCAAAGAGACACAAATTTAAGGGCTTATTTCCTGTTGCAGAAACGAAAATTTTTTGTTTACCGGCACTAGTGAACCCACGTCCAATAAAAAGCTAAACGCATTTTGGCAAAAATGTGAAGGACTTAGCGGCACTGGTCAACTTCATTAGTTGTTTAAAGTCAAGTATCGCAAAGAATTGAAAAGTAGTTTTGCCAGGAGTGGATATAGCCTGAGTTTAACATCAGTTGACTGATAAAAGGCAAGAAGTCAAGATTGATCATGTCTGTAGATTTGTAGAGACGAGGAACGGTCGGGGGCGAGACGAAATTAAGATTGGGTGACGAACTATGACTGAAGACTATCAACGATGAAAGACTCTCTATCTTAAATTGGTTGACTTTTATAACGATGAAGACTATGCCACACAGCGATTCAATGTGTCTTGGACTGAGATGATTAGTCAGTCTCCTTATTAAAGACCTAGAGGTCGAAACGATAAATATTTCGACTATCAAAATCAGTAGAGAACCTTTAATAACAGTTTTGGACTACTATAACCTTAAAGTATACACCAATAACAAACTCAAGGCAACTTTCAGAACTTTATCAACGTCAGAAAATTCCTGATTTTACAGTTTTACACAGATCAACTTAAAAGAAAAACAAAATTCTTACCAGTTTTTGCTGAGGGAAGCAGCTGATAAGGAGAGCTGTCCTACTCTTAACCCTTCCGGAGTATTTTGTAGCTGTTATAAAGTCCTTGATCTGTGCAAAGAAGCAGCTTAAACCAAAATGAAGACTAAGAAAAATTCTTGGCTATTATATAGTTTTGTGGCGGTAGGTGAATACCGAATGAATGACAGCAAAAGCTGCGGTTTTTATCGGTGTAGAAACTTAAGAGGTTGTTCAAAACTGATCTGCGTTTATAAGTTTCATCAGGCTATATAGCCGAAAATTACCTGTAAACGTCATCGGCTCGTTAAGACTAGTATTATGAATGTACATTGTCAAGAGTTTGGATCAAATCGCGTTGGATTTTGACGGCATTCCTATTGACTTCCGTCTCAATTTCCACAAGTTTTCGTGAGTCATTTTGCCTTATGATGCAAACGTGCTGAAAGGTTTTGGCGACTTAAAATCACAAAGGGGCAGGGTTTTGTTAAGTACATTTACTGCATCCGTGTGAGCGCTTGGGATAAGGGTCAAGTACTTCATGTCTCCTCACGTCGTTAAGCATTGCGTTCAGCTGTGTGGCAGCAGTCAAGACTGTAATAACAGTTGACACCGTCTAAATTATACACAAGCTATCTGCCTCGAAAGCAATAAATTGCACGTTCACAACTTCGAGAACAATCCTAATCTTGAGTTGCTAAACGTAGCGAACGCGTGTCGTGTCCTTCTTAAACCGCAAATTGAAAGTTTCTCACTGTACGTGGTTCATGTTTAGTCAGTTAGTAACCCTTGATTAAAGCTAGAAAAGTCAGAAAGAGCTCGGGCAACTGCAAAAAAATCAAACCTTTGCGCCAATTTCATTAACTTCAAAAAGGTTTCGAGAATTAAAAATGTAGTATAAACCGATAGTGCAGCAATTCTGTTATTTCGTATTGGTATCGTACTTAGGATTACGAGAGATAATAATCTTAAAACAATTGAAGACACTTGTTTAAAGTACAATCTTCTTAAAACGAAGCCCAGAAGCTTGACTCCACTTACAAACACTTGAGAAGCTATGTATGAATCATTTGAACTAACTTTAACATTCAGCTCTAGACGTAACCAGTCTTGTTACGGTCCAATCAAAGAAAATAGAAGAGGCCCTTTGTATACGGATTAATACTCTCGCTGAGCTATAGCTTTGCTATTTATCTCTCTTCGAATGAAGAAATTGTTTATTCGCAGAAAATTGTATGATGAGTATTAAAGCAAAGAGATCCAATGAAAATCAGCCATTGCTAGAGATGTGTCATTGAAATCACACGGTGTCAAAGCTTCAATTATGCAAGCTATCAGAAGTCCCATATCACTAACCCAGAAAGAACTGATCTTGATAAATAAGGAACTTAAAAATCAATCGATCCTTTGATAAAGATATAACATTGGAAAAAATGATATATTGCTCTTGTTTGACTTGTATGGTAGTTGGTTTACACAGAGATTCATCAACAGTTCCCCCTTGAACTGATTTAATTAAACAGTTTTTGCTAACTTTCAAGCACTCTGCAAAGATATAGCAATTCAGTTAACCTGCAATGTTCATGCAAAACAGCCATGGATGGCTTTCTAAAATAAATCTTCTTGTTACAAAGTAAACAAAAGGTGTGCTGTTTTTGTTTTGTAAACACAAATATGGGACTTTATTAGTACTACAATATTAGCTTAATCTGTGGATTGAAATTAAAGGAAAATATACGCGCCCTTATGGATATAATAACCGATAATGGAGATATAATTCGCTTTTATGAAAAATCTTGATTACTTGAAAATGACTTTGGTAACAATCTTAACTGGAAAAACTAACATCGAAACGTCGAGAATATTTACATATTATTTTCATATTACAAGTTTATGAAAAAATATATTTATATATTACAAAAAAATTATAAATTTATATTATTAATACATTAATTATTAGTTAAGTTTATTAAAAATATATAAGTAATTAATATAAATTCGAAATCGAACGTTTTCGACTAAATATCATTATCAGGAATGCCAAGGAGAGATCACAAATGTCTAGTATGGTTTCATACCGCGAGCTAAACTCTTGGATATAAAAAATTCCAAATCACTCTTAGTCGACTACTGAGCACCTATAATAACAGAAATGAAAGGTCAATGTCTTCCGATTGGAAAATTGTCTCCTTAAGCCTGCAGAACGTGTTATTAAGCACTGCAATGTACGTGTGCTGCACTAATTTTGGGACCTTCAGACACTAACATCTGCAAAACTAATCAACTCTAGCAATCATGAAAAAGTTTTTCTCTAATCTCTTTAATCTTCAATAACTTTCAGTTGAACCTTGTCGACGATCATCCAAGGAATTATCAATCACACTCGCTGGAATGCTAATCGGAAAAAACAATGTTCACGCAATTTTGATAAATCACTTTTAATTTCCTATATGTCTGTCGCTTTTCGTTTGAGGCAAAAAACCAGATTGACTTCAAATGTGTTTTGTATTAATTCTTCCATTTGGTTTCTGCTCCGTTGGCTAATGAGGTGTGATGAGCTGCGCTCTAAAGCAATCACAGTGGACTTTGGCCACCCGTGGGCTGAGCTGATTCTCACCGTAGGTCAAGTACTTTTTTCGTAAAGCGAATTTGCTACACAAAAGTTTAGGAATTAAGAATAAAATCAATATTCGTCCACCAACCTGTGATTGTTTTATGAAAGGTAGATCCTCATGAAGATGCAAAACACAAAACTAGGATGGGATGCACCGTCTGATGAACGTGCGAAGAAGACACCCCATTCGGTAAACAGGGAATAATAGGAGGTCCCTGATAGACATCCTAGATTGATAACACACCGTAATCTTATTAGATCTTATTACAGGCTCATCGGAGTACCAAGAATTCTCCTCCTGTTAAACAAATTAACGTAGCTCAGATTTATGATGAAGAACCCCACACCTTTGGATGCCTGCAGCCCCTTCCTCAAGACGCCCTAAACGCCTCTGAGGGCGGGCAACGTGCACACTGAGATTTGGTTCTGGCATTTGTAAACAAGGGTTCGTGGGAGGTGCTTTAGGCGCACCCCTAATCTTAAGTTGTTGTAAATTTTTCCAGATTTTCTAGTAGCTTGAACAATATAATCTTGCTGTCTAAAGCCTGTGCCTTTAAATCATCAAATTTAATTTAAGTCTGTGAATTAATTCCTAGCATCGAAAGACCAACAAGCGGGTGAAGAGGAGTTCAAACAGAATCAAAAACACACACATAATTTTTTTAGTTTATTTGGTGACGTCGCTGGAACTCTAGTTTTGTCATCGTGGGGCTTGGCGTTATAGTTTCTGCTAGTGTACAATCCTTGTTGATGAAAGAGGAAGTATACCTCTAAACGGAACTTAACACTTACGACACTCGTAGGAGTGAAATGAATGCTACGAAGCTAAGAATTGTTCGTAAAATGACGACCTTTTGAATTTCGACCTGAACAATTTTCTTGGCTTTTTTGAGACAATAGCTTAAGAATATGTCTTTTTACGCAGTCTTCGTAAGTGGACTTTCCTATCGCATTTGTATTGTTATTAGAAGCGTGCGTACATGTGTCCAAAACAAAACAAGACGAAGAATCTTGTGGCCCATAGCGCCAGAATATTGTTTTCAAAACATTTCATCTTCGATTTCCCAGAGTGCCAATATTTTTCTTAGCGTTTGAATACGACATAAGAGAGTCCGTCCGGCTATGGGGGTTCCAGTTTTCATCACTAACCTTTTGTTTACAACCGCAATAATGAAATCCACGTCTATTCAGAATTGATTCAACATCAACCTAGAATAGTGAAAGGAAAAAAAATGCACCGATAGTACTTTTTATAGCTAAATTAGCCTGCCTGGGCGCTACGAAAGCTATAACCAAGGAGGTCCGTCTAAATTGTTGATTTTTCAGTATACTCAAGTATCAGATCATTAAACTTTCTAATAAAGATCATAAGCTTGGAAATCCCATCGAACAAACCAACGTTTAACGGTGCAAGTACTTAAGCGCGAAAAATTGTTTGGCGGCGAAAAAATCAGTTACGACAAAAAGTCAAATTTGAATACCCTTTTTAAAACTTCCCTGCTAGCAGAGTCACCCTTCCCAAGAAAAGGGAAAACAGGACTCTGCTCGCAGGGAAATCTAAGACTTGAAAACACTGGATAGCTTTAACTTCTATCTAAGAATGATGACCCTGTATAGCTTTGTTTATATCAAATATGCAGACAGCTTTCATATACGTGAGGAATAGTTGTTATGTAATAATGGTGGTTAGAATCAGTTTTTTCCCCCCTCAAAACCACGCAAAAACATGATTTCTTAACTGTTTTTTCCTACCCTACAAGAGCGGTGAAGTGGAGTGCTTCCTGTTTTCGGAAGTCAGGTAACGTTAATTGGTCCTTGCGTTCATATTCCGGCCAAGTTCCGACCAAACTGGCTGTCCAAACTACATCACGTGCAAAGTTCGCTGAAGGAGCTGCCAAAAAGCATAAAATTGCACAGATTTTCTGCGTGTTCTGTTTTCTACAGATATCGATCCGATATCTCAGCTTTCACAATGTTTATGAGCTTCTGTTGGTGCATTTGAGAAACGAATTTGCTATCCTAACCCCCTTATAGGTAGCATCAATAGCAAATGTGATGTTATGAGCGGTTTTAAGATTCAAAAGAAAAGATTCTTACTGCTAAATAGCAATCGTAGGCAGACAAATATTTGGACGGGTGATTTTCGGTGTCCTTTCTAGAGTCACTCGTAATGACGCGACTTGGGGAATTTTCAGTCAACGTTTACTGACCGCGGTCAACAGCGGAAAAACCTTTTACTGAAAGATTCATGCCACCTGTTTACCAACCTAGCCTGAAAATACAGACGAAGAATCTGTTAAACAAGAAAAACTATGGAAGATATAGAATACAAGTTTTCACGTTAACTGAAACTAACATTCTTAGTGTAACAGACTAGATACATCTGTACGTTCTTCGCTTCGTGTTTTCAATACCGATATCTCAAAAGAAATACCAAGGGTTGTTTGTCGTCTAGGTAGGATTTTCTCCAGGATAATCATTCCGAAGCCGACAGTCGACAACAGGTCAGTCTAAGTCTAGGTACACGTGACTATAAACTATCAAAGTTGTTCCCATTTACGTACTAGTCATTATAACCTGCGAACCGGCTCACTGGGGAGAGGGGGTGGGGGAGGAGGTTGGCAGCCAAGGCGTGACGTCATCACAACAGCAACAAATAGGAATTTGGCGTCCTTATGTGGCGTATAAGAAAAATATAGGAAGTCCGCGTGCATGCTCTCCCTTCCTCACTTTCCCCTCCCCCTCTCTCCCCAGAGCCGGAGCCGATTCGCGAGTCGCTAGTGACTCGTTTATAATCATGTCATCCAACATGGCTGCCACAGCGTGATCGTGAGTCCTGTATTATGATGGGATAATCTGAGTTTGAAACAAAAGAGGGAAGAAATTAAATCGAAGGCCATGGCTAGTTTCACGCATGTCCACAGAGTTTGCCTCACTAGTCATGAAGATACTTTTGATGGGGATTTGGACTGGTTTATCTTACATGAGACTACGTGCCGTGGATACTCTGGGATCATTACACAACGTTGATCATCACTGCACACAATTTGGCAGGCATGTTACCGTTTCTATTCTAATGACGTATCCATGATGACGTATCAAATAATAATTTCAAATTGCTATAAATTTTCAAGAATTTATGCGGGAGCACAGAAGATTTTGCCCAATTATTCATCTTAGTATATGCTCTTTCGCGTCGATTGCTGGCGGTACGTTATATCTCAAAGTAACGTACCAAGGGACAAGTTGTGCCCCATATACATGGCTGGATTTGCTGGTAGAGCTTCTGAACTGTGCACGTTAGCTGAACGTTGTTTTAGACTATCAAACTGTACCCTGAATGTACATTGTGTGTGTAGTGTATGGTTACCGTAGTTACTTGGACGACATCCTACATTCCAACCAATTCCCATTTGATGAAAAGTAACTAACTACTAGACATTTTTCTTTCGAAATTTTCTTTAACAGAGATCGAGGTGTAGAGGCGCTAAACCAAGCCCTCTTCATTTCAGAAGCGGTGTCTGGTCTTTAATATTGCTACTAATTACATTAATTCGTCTAGTAGCTTCGAAGTCGATGTTCACACGCAAAGTAAAAGCTTGGTTTAACTCTTGAACATGCCGTTCTACGCGCGCGTCTACAAGGTATATATATACAGAACAAATGCACCCTCTAGCATAAGGTAGTTTTAAAAATGAACTCAAGTCAACTCAAGATAAAATAAACCCTAACGAAGAGACCGAAAACAATCAGCGCAGATAAGAAAGGATATCCTCTAGCTGTGCTGATCCAATAACTTGCTACAAAGAGGGTGCAAACTGACATTGCACCGAGTATCCGTTAAGATAGCTTCCTCTAACCAAAGATAACGACTGTTCACAAGGTCCAAACCCTTCTATACTTGTCTGCCTGCTACACTGATGTTTTGGATTAGTCTAGTATTAGGTCAAATATGTGCTTAAGATAAATGTAATGATCTCGCAGGTCAACTGAATAACTGATTTGTTGAGGTTAGTAATTTATTCACACCCGAGAGGTCAAATTCGAGTTATTGATAAGTTTTTATCTTGAGCTGTTCCTCTTCAAAATAATGGCAGATTGAGTATTACGAAAGTGCAATGAAAGATTAGACTCGGCTTATTAATAGTTACTTTTTGACTTCACAAGTATAGTTAGCTCAGACGACCATGAACCCCACCAACTGAAACTCTTCCAAAGTTAACGTTAACAGTTGTAACTCCACATTAGAAGGTACTTACTTTGAACGAGTCTAGGCTTACCAAGGGATCGATGTTTTAGCAGTCGTTTTCTCCTAGCTACGTTTAGAGTTAGCCATTTGTTTTGTAATAGTACGGTCGATGAAATCTGCATGAAATACGATGAAGAAAGGATGACAGAGGCCAGGCATCATGAATCCAGTGATGGCATCGTTAGTGCAACCCTTCCTCTCCAAACGGCAACTACATCAAAGAAACCAATTCACCACCACATTTAGAAGTGCAATTCATTCAAGTTCAATCAAAGCTGCTTCACTGAAGGTCTGGTAAGCCAGCGCAAGCACTTCTGAAGCTGTTCCCCAGTACACGACGACAAGAGAACATAAGCGAAGTCAATAGGCATTTGCCTTCCTCGAGAATGGAATTCTAGAAAGTTTAACCTTACTCAGATTATTAATACGACTGAGGTATCCTGACATTACCGACGAGAAATCATGCTGTGAACAATAAAAGAAAATTAAAATCATCTCACGAATTATAACGACTAACGATTGCGTCTTATAGCCGAACACCTGACTAAATTAACCTTTAGCAAGCTTCAGTAAAACGTATATGATTTCTGTTCAAAAACTAACGCTTTTTGCGGCTGTCCGAAAGTACGCACGCCTACGTGTTTTAGATAAGTTGAAATGAGAAAATCATCATTTCTTAAGTTGGGGATTTTTCGATTTTTTATAAAAAATTATTCATTATTATTATTTTTGAATAACAAAGAGAGATCTGAAAGGTCTTTAAGTTGCTCCTTTTCTTCTGTGATGTGCTCTGCGTGCGAATTTTACGTGTAAAGACGCTTGGGAATGTTTGCCAACGACATTGGCTAGGTTGATGCTGTGGACAACCACCGTGAATCTTCACAACAGGATTATTAATCAGTCGGGCTCCGGACGGTTCTCTGCTGGTCCTGCATGGATCGATATGTAATCACACACTAGTCCCAAAAACCAACCTTGGTTGAACTTTTCGTTTCCCGTTTTTGTTTTCACCTTTGTTACTTTGTCTGAAGATGATCAATTTCCTCAGAATTCTTCGAATTTTTCCCCTATTCTCTTGTTGACCCTAGATGTCAACAAGGTGAAACACTCTTTAGCTTCACCTGCAGGAGTTTCCAGAACAAACCAGAATAAAACCAGTTCTAAAATCTAGTGCATACGCACTCTGGAAAAGTGTATTGTTTGCTGTGTCAAAAAACGTTTCATATAGTAGACTTTCCTCTGCTGTTGGTTCGACCACCTTTGGTTAAGACCTCTGCAAAACGTTCGACCGAAGTTCCATTTTACTTCGAGTATGGAACTGTGTCGGCCGATTTGAATATGTAAATCTTGTTGGGAAGTTACAGAGTTTTTCCCGCTCCTTTCCAGCTGTCCGGCGAGCGCGCGAACTGACCAATCACAGCGCGTTTTGAATTTCAGTCTAGCGGCCCTCGTTCTCA
>JAAAQI020071561.1:0-17212 GCA_011800005.2 Stichodactyla mertensii | reverse complement strand
GGCTAGCCGAAATATAGTGGCTATAAAACTTATAGCTTAAAAAATTCAACTTAATTCTACGTTGCATTGGCTATTCTTTTCTATTATTGTAATAATGTGCTTTTACTCTTGTCTTCAGTACGCTATACTCGTCACTTATAATCTCTTTAATGAGAAAGTTGAGGAAAAACAACCTAAATAGAAATTAAATAAAACAAAATATTAATATTATAATAAGTATTAGTTATACAAGTATGCTATAGTGCCTTGAGAATGTAAGGCAAAAGTATTTCCAAACAACAGAGTTGAATGGTGTATATTTCGTTCTGTTTTACTTTCATTTCAGTTATTTCTCTTCCCGTTATTTTTTTTTTAGTTAGGTTTATCGAGCGTTCAATAAATTCTTCTTATAATCTTCAAATAACATACGTCCGTTAGCAAGATTGTCGTTTCACCGCATGCGCTGCGTCTGACGAGTTTTCGTAGTTCTCTTTAGTTAACAATTTATGAAGATGCTTTGAAGCTCATTGTCAAGTCCTTAAGAGAGGGGTTATTCTAATTCCAGTGACGAGGATTCCTAAGTTTCGATTCTTTTCAAATACTAATTCAAGTTTTGAACGTTAAATCCAAGAAAAAATGAATATTATGTCCAAATATTTTCAACAGACTTCAAGTCTGGATTTAAGTAAGCGCATGATTTATATATACATACATATACGAATCGTCTTCCTTGTCTTTCATACTTTTCGTCTATCAAAAGCGTCATTTTTTTTTACTTCTACGTCACAATCACCGCGGTGCGCAACGAATACTTAATGAAACATATTATAACTTTGTCCAATAATTTCAAAAAATTCTAGCAAGGCCTAAGTTTGATAGAAATTCTTCCTTTTCGCCCTCTTCTCCGCTTAAAGGGTTCTTCTCACTCCTTAGTTCTTTGTCTGTTTCTTTGTTCGGTTTCTCGTTGGCTCTGTCTTCAAGACCGTTTATTGGATTAGAGCTTGATCTGGTTTGACGGACGTACGGTTGAACGCGGTCAGAATGAGGAGAGCTGTGTTCGGAAGACGAAGCTAAGGCAGACTTGTGGATATTCAAGCTGTTGTTTGCCTTATTAAAAGTTTCTTCTAAGTTCTCCTTTTCCTCTTTTTCGAGTTTCGTTATCGACATTCTTGAATTCGTGTATTTTAAACTCGAAGAACCACGAAGGCCGTTTATCACTGAAACATCCGGGCATCTACGTTCGCTCCCCTCGTGCTCAGTACTCCGCGCCGTTGTTGGGCCGTCACGCTCTGACGTCGAACAATGGACTGGAAACAATGGCGGGATTTCTCTTTGGTGGCTTGAGTAACGCGAGTATGTTTCATGGACCACGCCTCTTGGATCCATATACGAAGGGCCCAGTCTGGCACTTCTCACTGGGTCCATCCTGGGACCATATATGTGAGGGTGGTAGTGCGATTGGCTGTATTCCCCTGGGAAGTCCGGTCCAACATGTCTAGGTACACTGTAACGATCTACAGGAAGATCTGACTCTCGTTCCATAGAAGTGAAATTATGAGCGTCGTAACGTCGTTTAGACGGGACATGAAAAGCAGATCCCTCTGCAGGACTGCGTTCCCCAACCTTCCTGAGTACATTATGTCCTTGGGGGGTCACCCTGGGGTCATTTTCGTCTTCGCTAGTTCGTGTTTTGTGGTGGCGATACTCGTCCCTTTGTTTGGTATCTTCAATGCGAATAGCTCGGGGTCTGGGTGGAGACGATTTGTCACGGTATGTGACGTCACTCACGTCATGAAAGCGAGGGCTTTCTTCGATCTTAAGGTTGAGCTTTAGATTTAAAACCTTGCGAAGCGCTCCTTCGTAAATATCTGCCAAACTGAAAAAACAAAAGATATTTCATAAGTAACGTTAGCAATGCTTATTTAAAGACATCCGTACAAGTAGAGTTTTACGTTGCCCGTCCACCGCCATTTTGGATTCTACTAACAAAAGACTTCGCTTTGTTCTTGTTATGTCATCAACATGGCCGCCATTTTTTTCCATCCCTAGAAATGATTACCAGCTTAATCCAACAGTATCATGGCTTTCTAGTAAGGGTAGAAGTTCTACCAATAAAGTGAAATGAAACTTTGATCTTGGTTTGTTTGTTTTTGTTCAAAACAGCGACAAAAATGATGCTCGACTCACAGTCTCTTCACTAAGTACACTGGATGTAAAGCTCAAAGAGAAGACGCATTGCCTCATTCCGGCCTTTTTTCTCGGCACGCTGACCCGAACATCGCCGCCATGTATCTGTACGAGTAACCCCTACGTTTTTTCCTGTTGCAAGCAGCAAAAATCATTCCAAAAACAAAAGTATCAAGTTGTCTTTCTTACTGGAACTAATTCCCAAAACATGCCTCCTTGAAGTACAGAAAATCCATCAATCCAAAATCTCTTGGTACTCGCTTTTTCGACTCATGGCTCTTGGGTTCAGTTTGGAAGTTGAAGACTTTATCGGTGGGCAAGAACTTTCGTAAGACTCAAAAATATTCAAAACGTAAAATAGAGATGCCATCTTTTGTTCTAGGCGATAAGAAATGCGAAGTGTGCTCCGGGGAAGGTGCCGCCAAAACGCTAAGAGGCCGGTCACTCAATTCTAAAGTAGAATGAATACATTTTTTACTGGAAAACAGTGTTCATATATACCCAAAAAATGCCTGGTCATGCAGATGGTTTATGAGAATTGGGCTTGATATTATTTTCGTTTTAAGAAGCAAGAATCGATTGATTTATCTAATTTCTTCTCCCGCGCGCTCACCGAATATTCAGCACGAAGGCATGAGGCAATCAAAGTGTCGATAAGTGAATTTGATTTCACTGTCTCAGTAACTGAGCAAAACCTAGTTTTTGTTATTTGACAGAAAGTATACTGCGACTTTACAATAACTGGAAAAAACCTAATCAGAATTTTGATTCAGAAGATCATAGGATTCGGCTAGAAAATGTGTAGCGGGAACATAAATTTTAGAGGCAGACAACTTACAGAACTAAGTAAGGCATATTCATGATACTACCATATCTATTTGAATAAAAGAACGTTATAACAGTTCAAAGATGAGTCAAAAAGGCTTCCTGAAGGTACGACAATAAACAGTAGAACAGAGAAAATTTAGTATTGTTTAAAATACAACAACTAGGGTTTAGAAAAAAAAAGTCTTACAACCTGATTAAGTGCTGGAGTTTGGAAGAGCTCTCTGGATTCGTACTCTTAGGCCTGAATAGCAAAAAGGAATTTCGTGTTGAGCTTTCTTTTCTTCGAGGCACTGGCCGCATGATGGTGTTCCTTACTGGAAACGATGCATGTGGTAAGTGATGGAAAATAAGTTCTGTCAGTTCAATCCAATCGGTTTTTGTGTAAAAACAGCACCTGCGCGTCAAACAAAGAGAACTGGACTCACAGCATTTGGATAATTGAAGACTCTTACCGTAAGGGCCGTCCTTGACTCCGGGCTATCCAAACCAATATCACCACGAAAAACTCTGATTGAACACTTCTGCCTCTGCTTAATTACTCTCGAACTACTGAAGGCAAAATTGATGTAGTTTTCCAGGAACCAGGGACCATCTATTGTCCAGGTAGATAATTAGAACAAATTTTTTGCTCAAGGCAATATTTCGTGAATAAAGAACAATCTTGAACACAGGATTGATTATCAGAATACTAAGCGATTCCTTGAAAAAGTACTAAACAAAAAACCGACAACAACTCGAACAGAAGGCGTTTTTTAAAGATAAGAAGATTTGTGTTTCGAAAGGCATCGGTTCGACTCACAGATCGCTAAATTCAAAGGCCAGAAAGATCTTACCGAGATAATAATTGTGTTTGGCGATTTGAGTCAAGTTCCACAACGAACTCTTTCCGGGCGGGAAATCGCCTCTTAGACAAAGCTACTAGATCACACGTACGGCGTTGTTTCCCGCGCGCACTTGACCAAAAAAAACAGAAGACTTATATTGACGAAAAAAGGGCAACTGTGACGTCTTTTCTAAGGCCACCATAAATTATTTTCCAGGGAACAACAAACAAGTCTTTGAAGCTTTCTTTGATATCAAGTCATTTCCAGAATTGCCTTTCAGAACCTTTTGTCAATTAGTGTAAATTAAAATATTGAGACAACATCATCGTCCTTTGCACGCAAATTCAACAAATATCACTTAGCGAAACTGCACATAAAACCGAAGTAAGTTCCAGATCCATTACCATTAAAAATGATGTTATCATTCTCATCGTTTTATGTAGTTCCATATTCTTCACACACCTATTTCGTTTATGCAATTAACATTTTTTTAATTATTCACGAATAAATAAACATTCGACATTTTAAACTGACATAATCATTTTTTTTATTCTGACGCGCTCTTAAAACCATTTTGAAGGATTTTGTAATATTGCCGCTGAAACCCTTCAAAGAAAGTAAAAAAACTTATAATTATTCACTATCATTAATAGTGTTGGTATTTTATATACATTATATAGTTATTGTTGTTGAGTTTTCGTGTTTCATCCAGTACAATAGGAGACAAGCGAGCGAGCTCATTAACACAAACTAAAAGCACCCTTTCCATGAACTGAAACAAGTGCATTATGAGCCACAAATCATAAGCCTTTACGCTTTCATACCTTCAAAATGTAACCGATAAGTTTTCGAGATACTTGCTTGAATATCTTTACTGTCCAGGAAAAGTTAGTGCAAAAAGACAACAATAAACTACACCTTTGGTAATTCGTGACACCATTTGCTTTATAGACCAACACCAAGACACAAAAACCTCTCACAAAGGTCTTTGTCCGAAAGGTGAGAAAATGGCGCCAAAATCTACAATTAACTGAAATCAGATCTTATTTATTGGCTTTTCTAGGACTGTTTGATAACTGAACTAGAAGTCCTGTGCTATGTTACTGACTGTAAATGAGAGGACGTGCTTAAATTTGAAAAAGTTACAACCAAAAACCTGAAGTTAATGTTGTTGTTAAACGTGTAAGCCAAACGTCCTAAAGCAGCCAAAAGATAACTTTTAGGATGAGTCACACTATGCCGGGTAGCAATCGTTTTGGCTTAAAACTGGACTTGATAGACCTACTGCTCACACACGGAACGCCTTTATCGGTTCAATTCTTGCTCCCAAAAGCCCGCCGTTGCTCCGGTCCGGTTTCGATAGTGATACACTTTGTATTGGGTAGATTTTTGTGTCGCTCCGAACATATTGTGCCGTTGTGCAAAGCTATCCGTTACAGAATGCACATCGCCTTAAAAAGGAAACAAGATACAGCATTACAGCTAGCCAGTGGAAGTGTGGGATTTTTCAACGTGTGGTCAGGGATTGCTGTCAGCTACTTTTGAGGAAATCTTTTTCATAAATTTCATTCTTCCAAAACGTCTATTTTCCAGGAAATATGAATGACACTTGGAAGTGTGATTTGTAATTTTTCAGCTTCCCATGTGATGGTTCTAATGATATTTCACTGTTTTTAGCATAACAATTGGGCTAGTGTCACTAGCTACACGTGTCAGTTCGGGATATTGGTTAGCCACCACACGCAATAAACACATTATTTTTAAAACCTAACAGAATTTACACGAAAACTTTTCTCACTAACTTTCCCAGGTATAATTTTTTTACTATAGAAAAATAAGAAAACACTGCAAAAACTCTATTAGTTTTGTCCTTTGATTCTAGTTTTCTTACTTTAAACGTTTGGAGTCGAGAAAAAAGCTTCTACGTTAACTAGTGTTAGACAAGTACGACTGAGAAAATGACTGAAAATTCACAGAAACTTTCAAACTTACTTACCCAGGTATAAATTGTTGGCAATTGAGAAACAAAAAACACATTTAGAAAAAGTTTTTTCTGAGTGACAAGTGTTGGGATACATTGAGAAAATAAGAGCTCAGTGTAAAAGTTCGACTGCAAAGTTACATGCGCCCTCAAGACCAAACATTAATGCTTTTTTAAGTTTAAAATTTCTTTTTAAGTTTGGATGAGAAGTTTAGCTTTTCTTTAAGTGTTGATAACTGTGCAGGTATTATATGAAGGAAGAGAAGAAATCATGCATCAACTGGATTGACGCGAACGTTTGAAACCGTGTTACTAAGGGAATACTGATCAAGTTGTTTTTCACGCGTTTCTACTTGACTCCACAAACAGTTATGAACGACTAAGAGCTTTAGTAACTTTAAGCTAACAAACCCTGCCAGGAAGAGACAATTAACAACAAAAACAAAGCCCACGGAAAAGAAATAAACAAAAAACTGAGTTTTAAACATCTGCACTGATGAAAAATGTCGAAAATTATAACACAATGAATCAGGTAGAATGCATGCAGAAAAATAAATGCTAAAACAGAAATCAAAAACAAACCGTGAGACGAAAAGGGATAGAAATGACCTAGTTTCTTCGTTTCTAAGCTATATTATTCATAATTTTTCAATCCCTCCCGTATTCAAACGAAGCTGTGATGATTTCTATTTGGCAAACGCTCTGAAATTTTAGCCTATTCAATTCAATTTAGAACCCCCAAAAATACTTTTTTCTCCGCTAATAATATCTTGCTGTCAAATATTGAAATTGTTTGTACAATTTTTAATTATGTAGATTAACAACTAAGTTGGAACTAAAAAAACCAGATTTAAAGTAAAGTTGGAAATTTCCCGCGCTTTTTGGTCTTCGCGCTTGCGCGCGTGTTCACTCCTTGCTAATCAGTCTTTTCAAAACGTTTCCTCTTGTTCAACCGTTTTATTATATTTTTTAGGAAAAATTTTCTATCGCTGTTAGTAACAATTTCCTCTATTTATTTCTTTGTTCAATGTTTATTATATATTTTCTTTGCTTCAAATTAAACCGCTTTTCTTTCAGCTCTTGCTATTGTTGCTGTTGTTGTTATATTATTCTGTCGTTGGCTGTTTTGGTGCTGTTTGCCTACGAGTTTAATTGTGTTTTTATTTTTCGTTATTATTTATCCAAACGGAAAATAGTTTTAAAGGCGCAAGAAAGATGATTATGCCATGTTTTTGAAAGACAGCAAGAGAACATTTTTGAAAGGAAAGGGTTGTCAGTTTTAAATTGTACAAGAATATATAATTCGGTTTCGAAATGATGATTCGAATAAATGCATCAGAAAAACGTAAACTTTAATGCAACTCTGTTTAATGCGACCAACTAAAAAACACAAAAATATGCGTATACGGTTTGTTATTCATTTCCTGGCAAAATTGAAGGTGTAAATGCAAAAACAATGTGTTTTGACCGTTAAGTTTCGCCGAGTGAGTTGCGAGTCTTTTGATCTATTAGCTAGAATAAATACAGGCATTAAAATATTTAATCAGCTCTGAGCTTTGCGTTGTTTTCTGGTTTCGAAACAGCGGAATCACAAAGCGAAACATCCTAGAAACGTGTTTATTGAAGACATGATAGATTAAAAAAGGTATAGTTATTGGAAACCCAACACCAGTCCTGTCCTCTTTTTACACTAGAACGAGTGAAATAAAGACGAATAACGAGATGAAATGCGTTTTTCGAGGGTTTAATTAGACATCTTTAGGAAATGAAGATGCGGTAGCTCAGAGAGAGCGAACTTACTTGTTTATTTTTACATTCATAACCCAGTCGAGCAGGATATTCCAGTCTTTTTATAAGTCTATTTGCGTAAAGTTGAAAGAACAGAAAGCCAGTCGGATTCCAAATTAAGATCAATATTCGATAGGGGGGAGATTAAACAATACACGATTGATGTGACGTGAAATTATTTCATATTCTAGGTAGCGTAGGTTGCCATATGTGGATTATCGAATATCATGTGATCAAACCAAAAAAAAAGTTAGCACCAATAACTTGTCGTTTGCTGAGTCAAGAAGGAACGCTGTTTGACTCGACACGGAAGCATTCTGACAAGATTTATTTTCGAAGCAGGTTTCTTTAGTTTTTCTCATAAATAAACATGAATATATTGTTGGACAGCTGGTCGCAGTACGTAAGGATTATAGGCTCTAACAACACAGAAAACTGCGACTATCAGCTCTTTACAGCATATTTCCTTTAAATTAATATCCCGGCGGTAATTGAAGTAAGCCATGAAATATAACCAGGAATCAAATAAGACAAACAACATATCACAGATCGAATAAACTATCGAACATTTCGAAATCCTAACAAAACACGTGTAAAACGAAATCCTTGGACAGATAGGTAAATTCTGAATTAATCCACATCAGGATGGTCTGCTTTTGGGGTGAATAAATGCTATTTAGATTGCCGAGGTCTTGCAGTTTTTTTCTCTCGCTAGAGAAAACTAAATTCGAACGAATTTTAAGTTAATAGGGATGACGAATAATTTCCTTTCTTTTGGAGAGCTGCGAGATCTAGAAAACTATAGTCCCCGTATTTTTTATAACTAGGTTTCAGTGCTAATACAGATGTCATACTGAAGTAAAAAAATGACATTAAACGCAAACACAGCTTGAAAACCTGGAAGAAAATAAAAGACTGCGAAATGGAATCTTACCTGAAGTGATGTATAGTTCGCTTACTGATGTCCCCATTTTCGTTTCGGTAGTATTTTTGATCAAGCATCTCCGCTAAACATGTGTGAGGATTCAAGGTTTCTAGAAAAATGCCGAATGCAAGTGACACTTGGGGATTATATAAACGAGCTTACGGTGACGCTCCGCTGAGATGAAGCGACGGCTCGAGTTGTAAAACGATCCTTCTGGTTTGTTATTGGTCAAAATAAAGTGAATCACCTGTTCTCTGCTGCAGCTATAATACTGGAGATTTGTATTGTGTACGGTGTCAGAAGTATGTGTTTTATCCTCTTTGTTTTGTCAGCAGCAGTAATGCTCATCGAATTCTTACTAGTTGTTAGGATTTATTCTGAATCGGTCATAGGTTAAAATTTCTACACCGCAAAAAGGAAAAGAAAAGAAAAAAGAAAGAAAAGAAAAAGACAGAGAAAGAAAAAAGACAGAGAAAGAAAAAAGACAGAGAAAGAAAGAAAGAAAGAAAGAAAGAAAGAAATGGAAAAAAAAAACTAATAACCAATTTATTCCCATTATAGTGCGAAAGGAGATACAAGAGGTTAGCCCTATCGAGAATATCTCCTAAGATCGAATTGGAATTTGCAAGTTGATTTTCGCGGAGGGAGGAAAACCGGAGAACCCAAGAAAAACCCTCGAAGCACAGGAGAGGACCAACAAACAGCTCTACTCACATACGACACCGAGCCCGGCGAGACTCGAACCCGGATCGCATTGGTGAGAGACGACGCATTTCCAACGCACGCCACTTGTGCTTCACAAGCAAGCAAGAACGAACGAACGAACAAACAAACGAAAGGAACAAGGCCTGACAAGACTGAAAAAATAGAGAGAGAGAAAGACTGAAATGAAACCAAAGGGCTATTACAACATCACTATACACAACCCTACACCGACCCTAAAAAGAACAACAACAACATTAACAAAAACATTAACAACAACAACAACATTAACAACATGGTACATTAAATTCTCAGCTGTTAACTAACAAATGCATATAGTTCTAACGATGACCCATGTCAGTCACTTTGCTTTGTATGTTGACAGTCCTTTTTGTCAAACAAAATCAAATCGAAGACGAATGGTTTTCTGTGGAATGACACTTTGTTTTGTTCCAAAAAAAGTCTAAAACTAAGTTTTTAACTCCTTTGAGGAAATTTAATTTCGAGATAATTAAATAACGAACAGAAACTAACCAGAGGTCTAATGCAAGTAGTTCATCTTGAGAATAGTACGTAAGCTCAGTTTTTCCTCTAAATGTTGCTGTTAGTCAGTCATTTTTCTCCCTAAGTTTATATATAACTTAAATGTGTTTTCTTGATAAAACGTCAAAAAGTTATAAAGAACTTGATTTCTCGAGCCGAGTGTTTTTAACTCCTCAAAATGGCGCCAAAAACATCAAGTTTTTCCATCTTGACGCACGTTCACATCTCACTAGTGACGTATCGTCAAACGTCAGTCACTTATGCTAATAAGTATCTTAACCAATAGGAGCCGTAGTTGGTAAAAGCCATTAAAGTGCTGTTTTTAAAAAAATTTCCCCTCCGCAAATGAAAACGTTTTGCACGTTTCAAGAGATAATCTTCTGTCTTTTGGTTGTTTTAATTGAAAGACTGACTTTTTGGATCAATTAACTGATTAAGTGTCAGACTTCATTCATTCAGGACGTCAATGTGGAACACCTTGCACATTGAAATGACAACTTTTACTGTAAACTAAAACGGCTTCAATATTAAGTCAAGAACATGAACCAAGACCAAGAATCTGGCAAGGAAAATTCTGCAAAGTAGTTATAGTTTAAGAGATCCTTTCTGTGTATAAATCTCAGTTGTCAAATAAAGTTCAGTTGTTACGAAACGCGAGATGAATGGAAAAATAATCAGTTCTAATTTTGAAGATGTTGCAATAATTTGATTCATACTAAATCTGCTTCGTCGCATTTCATTACGCCTTTCTTGAAGACTGATTCAAAAGCTATCACTTCTGGTCTAAAAATCCTATGATCTAAAAACTTTTATTCCTTTTTCAATGAATGAGGAGTGGACTCTCCTAGCAAAACCGGTTGGGTTTGAGTTTTTCAGTTCCTAGCAGTGACACGACAGTACCATCAAAGCCTTACAACAAGCATTGCAGCTGTACGGTGCGGCCAGCTGCACGAGTACCAGTTAATGCTGGAGCCAATTAAACATAGCTTTTATTGCCGTAGATGTAAATCACAATCTCCAGGATGCAGTGGTTTCATCGGATACTTTTCCATGCAGAACACACATGGCCGGACTGGTGGCTGTATAAGGGCAGCATGTGTGTGCATCGCGTCCGACTATCTTTGGCAACCGGCGGCATCACCTCACGTATTGCAAAATATAAGAGCACAGGCAGCCCCAGCTCTGTTTAGGATGCTTGGAAAAGTTAATCTGCGAAATATATACTGGAAAATTTACTAAAGATCGAAGTATGCAATGTATCATATCTATCGCAATTATTTGTTCTTTGTATAAAAAGTTCAAAGCCGTTCTGGTGGAACTGTGCAAGTATGGCTATTTGAATTTGTCTCTATCTGCTATACCTTTTACACCTTTATTTCGTTTTTACTTTTGATTAATCTTTTTTGTATATTTCGCACTTTTACTGTAATTATAGGTCCTTCCAAACACACTAATAGAGCTTGGGCTACCTGTGGTAAAAATCAGGAATGAATTGATGGTTTTCAGCCATTCCCAAGAGGATCAAAAGACAAAGACATGGTTGGCCATGTGTGGCACAGACAGAAGGACCTAATTAAAAGTCTTTTGTCAAAAATCACCAACATGGCCGCGATGACGTAACGTGAAAATGAAAACTAATCCACCATTAAAACTTGGTTCTATAACGATAACACCGAGTAACGATCACGTTAACGATAACGGTAACGCTAAGTAACAATCACGGTAACGGTAACGCCAAGCAACGATTACGGTAACGGTTACACCGAGTAACGATCACGATAACCTTAAAGCGGGTAGCACTATCGTAGCCAACTTCAATGATCTGTCACGATGAAGATGACCACGATTTTAGTCACGGTAGAGCTGTCACGGTAAGGCTTATCGTGTTCACGGCGCATCACGATGGATTTTCTTACACAAAATCAACGGCTGATAATTTACCCCTGAAACGGGGAATGTACCTACTATCCATTACTTGCAGTGCTCTTCTACAAGACATCTTGATGTATTTAGTCTTCAAAAGGCTATAGACTTATTCCAAACTGTTTGTTTTTTTCTTGACAGGACGACCTTTGATTTAACTACTGATATCGACTGACAAAAGTTGTTATTCCTAGTCGAGTCAAATTTTGGAGATCAGTTATGGCTTCTGGCTATGTCTGGAGTTAAAGTTTTTGTGTTTTTTCGACCGTGTTTATAATCAGAGAAATCCAAACTTGGCTTTCTGTTTAAGATAAGCGTTGTCGTGTGGTTTTAAGCCAATCAGATTACACTGAGCAATGTGCTTTTAGTTTCTGTTTAAAACGGAAACTTACAAAAAACTCCATTTACTTGAAACCTCCTTCCCTCCCCCTAAATAAAGAAAGAAAAAAGAAAAAGAGAAAGGGAAAAAAGGAAAAATAGGAAAAAAGGAAAAAGGAAAAGAAAGAGAGAAGAAAGAAAGAGAGAGAGAGAGAGAGAGAGAAAGAAAGAAAGAGAGAAAGAAAGAAAGAAAAAGAGACAGATTCGGTTACCATGGTATCGCTCCATTTGATTATATTCCATTAAGAAACTCTAAATACAACAATTTCATGACATACAGATGCAAGATAAAATCTAGAAGCAGCTGAAGTCTTCGATTCAACAGACATATGGAACTCAATGCCTTAATCACAAATTTATCATGAGATTTGATCTGAAGTCCAATATGGTATGAAAATGAGAGCTGAAAAAAAGCGAGCCAAGAAATCTCAAACTCTTTTCTTTCCTTCCTTCGTTTTCTCTGTCTGTCTTTGTTTGGTTGGTTGTTTTTCCTGTTTCTTTCCTCTTTCTTCATCCTTTCTCGCCGCACTTCCTTTCTTCTTTTTCTATTATTCCTCTTCTATTTTCATCGCTTACTACTCGAATTTTGAACCAGACAGCGATTTTTGACGAATATTTTGTAACGCCTCTCGCTCTAAGGGTTCTAGTCTTTGAAAGTGAGTGTCATCCCACAATACATTAAAGAGAATCGACACTGGGTTGCACTAGGTAGACAACTTCCCGACCCTCCCTTCCCAAACAGTACACACAAGCATATTCCAGATGGTGACCTGGTTTGGCGGAATGTTTTCAACAAAGAAACAAAATAAAATAAAACAAAACAAAAAACAGCTTTCAAGGATCGCTTTGTACACGTCCAATCCCAAGTGTTTAATTCAATAATACTGAAATTTTGAAACCAATTCTTACTTGGAAAGTCTTGTTGGGTAAATCTGCAGGTCGTTAAGTGTTTGACCTGCAGTAAGATCTAGAAAATACCAGCAACTTAATCCAGCTTTTTAGTCTAAAGGACAAGATGTTTACCGAATAAATAAACCCTGTGAAAATCAACTCAAACTACCAGCCAGTGTGCCTACATTATTAATAAGCAATATTCGGCGATTTTCGGGCATTTCAGCAAGACTGATTTCCTTCTGATTGTCCTCAGTTTCCATCCCTAGAAGGCAAGCTACGACTGCTTACTAATTCATAAGCAGGGAAAACCATTAAAGTTTCATTTTATTCAGTTGGGTACGCATTAAAACTGACATACATTAGCGCTCGCTGATTATGAAGAAAACACAGTGCAAAACTTAGTGTCAAAAAAGTTGGAATTCGTAGTAAACAATTAGAATTATGTTGATTATTTTGACATCGCAGTTAACCTGGCGCTATTATTCGCTCAATATAATATTGAAACACAGGCCTTGATTGATAAATCATTAAAAGAACGCGAAATATTAAATTACGATTCAGTTGGAAGAATTTCAGTTAATTTTAGAATACATTAAAATTAGCTTTGAGAAAACACTTACCAAAGTTTATTTTTAAGGTCGCGAATCTATCACAATATTTAACTTTGTGTAGCGAGAAGTACAAGAATGCGAATATTTTAAGTACAAAATTTTATGGTAAAGTGTTGATGATATACAGATCGGATGAAGTTTGACACGGATGGAATTTTAATACCATATTGGAGAAAGCTCGCTCGTCTAAGATTCACGAAAATACAGACCAGTTATCTTTCTTGGAAAAGAGTAAAATACAACCAATAATGAAACCTTACCTCATGAATTCTGGATTTATTTCTCTGGCGTGTTGATCCAAAAGGCCATTTTGCTGTGTATCATACTCCTTCGATGAGCCATTGCCGCGTGAAAACGCGACAAAAGACCTTGTCATAACATCTGCCGTTTTCGGGTTTTCCGGCTCTCCTGTGTAGCGAGAAAAACGGTGTTCTATCTGATTCTCCATGCGATGTTGTAGCATTCCTTTCTGAATCGCTCCTCTACCGCGAAAAACCTTCATGTCCATTGCAATGAATCCAATCGACGCTGAGCCACACTTTCACGTTTCAGGCTTCCGAAAACAATGCCAGATGGCTTGTATATCTCTATGTGAGTGTCACTCCAGACTCGGGTATGATTTTCGAAGATAATCCAAAACTTTCCTAGATATTTAGGATGATAAACCAACATACAGCAATGAAATACGAATACGTATTGTCAGTGAGTGAATTAGACTCGAATACATTAAGTCAGGATGAACCCCGATGATATTCCATCTGCAACCATGTGTACATTTGGGAAAATATATTTTCATGCAAAGACCAGATGGAGAGAATACTATTCCATTCCTCACGGTCAAAATATCTTAAATTATTTATGGCAGTAAAATCGTTTCTACGCTGCATGGAAACTCAGCCAACAACAAGCGATTGAAAATCGATGGCGACTGTTGGCGACCTTATGTTGAGCTTGCTAGACCTTTCACTGACAATTAAGAACTGAGCTTCCGGCTTTACTGAAGTCTTGGCGTGATAGAAGTAAATATACGACAGTTTATCGAACCAGCTAAAGCATTAATATATCCTTTGAGGTCCTTTTTCAATCCATCAAATTACAAGACGTGATACCGCAGACGATTATCCCAGGCGGTTTTTGGTGGGTAACAAATTACCTTTTTTTCCAACCTCAAACGCAGACTCTGAATATCTGCCAACTCGGCTTCATCATATCCTCAAGTACTTCTTGGCTTTATTTTTTCTGTAAGGAAAAAAAAGCATCAGGAATAAGTGTAATTTCTAATGACATTAAGTACTAAGTGCCTGTTTTAAGAGCAGCAGGTGCATACTGGTAGATTGAACTAAGCCTGGCTAAATTAGTGAATTGTAGAGAACAAGATACATACAGCTATTCCAAAAAAGGTTGACGGGACGAACGACGAATATCGATCGGTGATTGGCGATTGCACAACAAAAAGAACGATGGAGCAATAAGAATTCTTCAATTTAATTTTTTAAATACCTAAGCAATGGCTGCACCATTCAACGAAGACCTTCCGGCAGTAGAGGCATTGTTTAGATATTTAAGAAACGAATATGAAGAAATTCTTATTGCTCCACAGTTCCTTTTGACATGAATATGAAATGCAATCACCAATCACCGATCACCATTCGTCGCTCGCCTCGTCAAGCTTTTTGAAATGGCTGTACATAAGTTGTAAATATCTAATGATGCTGAAATGTGTAAATCGCACGAAGTCATAACGGTTACCAGTTGCATGTGAGCTTTTATTTTACTCTTCCTATAACAGGTACGAACAAGAGGTTTTTCTCAAGAGCAAATGTCGCACGTCTAGATCTTCAGTTCAACACTAGTTACCAATGGTTCACTTTTAGCGGTTCTCTGGTTGATACTGCGCGCAGCGTTTAAGCTTACCCCGTTAATGTGCTAATGCAAAACAAAGATTAGCCAGGCTTTTGAGATTTTTTAAAATCCAAGGCGCTGCTGTTAAAGAAAAGCTTTGGAATCAAAATCGCAATTTCCTTTTTGTGGGTTTTTAGAACGCGTTTCTGATGATGAATTAATTATAAGAAACATTTTAGAGAAATAAAGCTACTTTTGATCATGAAAAAGTGCAGTTCGTAGATATAAATATTAAAATATTAAACAAGATAAGGTTTAGGGAAAAAAGTACCTTAAGGAACCTTCCATGACGTCATTACACGTCATCATTACATCCTCTCATAAACCATTTTAAAAGCTCAACAACCACTATTTCAAGATCAAGTTACTTCTTCGCTAATTTCTGAGCCCTCATTGTTTTTAGGCCGGCTGTGCAATAATTATCGAGGGGGGGGGGGGAGGGTGGTTATAAAATGCGTAAAATAAGACTTAAATTTAACTTAATCCCGCCCTGTACAAAATAATAAATAACTTCTTACCGCCGTTAAATCTACAAAGAATAGCGTACGACCCCCCAGACACACACACACACACACACCAGTTTCGAGTGACTTAAAACAAGGTTCGTAAAATCTATCAGATATACAAGAATGATGAACATGTCGACAAAGAACTTTAAAACCTAATAATATCAGTTGCAGTGCCCTTTTTTGCATTTCATATTCATATCAAAAGGAATTGTGGAGCAATAAGAATTTCTTCATATTCATTTCGTAAATACCTAAACAATGTCTGTATCATTCAGCAAAGATATCTTCAGCAGGCATTGTTCAGGGATTTAAGAATGAATATGAAGAAATTCTTACTGCTCCACAGTTCCTTTTGGTCGTGCAATTGCTAATCACTGATCGCCATTCGCCGTTCGCCCCGTCAACCTTTTTGAAATAGCTGTACATACCCACAGATTAGTGCTTTACGGTAAGCGTATGTAAAATGCGTTTGGAAAAACGAATAATTGAGGATTAAACATAATAAAGAAATGATACCAAAACCAAACGAAGTATTAGAATTTTAATTATAAACTGTAAACCGAAAATCGCGACAACACAAAGTACAAGAGAGAATGCATTCAAACTGTATGACTGACTTACCCTGAGATTGACTGAAGACGACGTACATCAAACAAGTGCTCGTGTCAGCATATAAACTTTTTGTAAGTAAGATTCTGTCTCTGTTTTTCTGAATAGGAAGACTGTAAAGGTAAAATGAGGGAAAAAGCTACCGATTTTTTCGAAATTAGAAGATTAAATCTAAATGCAACACTTAAGAGATAAAAGAGAAATTGAAATGTGCGTGGTACGTTTGTTGGTAATTGCCAGGTAAGGATTTGACTGGTTGATTGCGAGGTAATTCGAATTCTTAGTGGGTGTATAAGGTGCTTAGAAACAGAACTAGTGCAAAAAAAAAGTACTGCGCATGCTCAGTATATCATGAGCGAAGAACACTGATCACTTGCCGACACTGTAAACAAAGCGATTCACGCTTTTAAGTTCTTAATTGACAGATAATGCACAAAATATTACTGGTTTGATTTGGTGAATGAAAAAAATTACAAGGAATAAGTAAAATGAAAGTACTATGAAAAGATGGCATGAGGGAGGGAGGGAGGGAGGGAGGGAGGGAGAGAGGGATGGATGGATGGAGGGAGGGAGGGATGGAGGGAGGGATGGAGGGAGGGAGGGAGGGAGGGATGCAGGGGCGGATCCAG
>JAAAQI020071450.1:0-17213 GCA_011800005.2 Stichodactyla mertensii | reverse complement strand
GGCAGCACCTTCTCCTCAGTTATTTTAAGACCCTGAGTGTTGGTCCGGCAGGGGCTTGAACCCACGACCTCCCGCACTAAAGACCGATGATCTACCAACTGAGCTAATCGGGTGGCGGTAAGTGGCTACATGTAATAGACAATAGGTCATCTCAAGACTGGAAATAACTATGGGAATGCATCTTAAAAGTGCTCCAAATGGTGTGGTTGTCTGCTACATGTAGCATCTGAGAATATCTTAAGATTTACCCAATGACAATGTCAAATATTTATATCAACCTGCAATTCCCTTTGGTCTTGAAATGACCTAGTGCCTATAGACTATATTGCTAGTCTGCTACAGCAGTGCATTCTTGGACTGTTAACTCAGTCAAATAACACCAAGCAAAAGACATCATGGTTTCTGGTTCTTTTATTCGGTGCTGTTTAGCAGAGTTAACAGTCTCAGAATGTGATGCCATGGCAGACTAGTGTTAGAGCAGATTTCGTTTGACTATGAAAAAGTCGCGGCACGAACACGGCGCAGCCACGAACACGGCGCGGCCACGGTCAAGGTGCGGCAAGGAACTTCAAAATTCTAGAAAACATCGCAGTCATGGCAAGGCACGCTTACGGCACTGACCGTGCCGCGACTTTTTCACAGTCATACGAAATCTGCTCTATAGTCTTTGTTGCTTAGTACTATGGAAGCACATGGATTGTATAAACAAGTAGATCAGCATGATACAGTTTGAACTTACCACAACAGCCTTAAGAACTTCAGTAGTAATGGAAGGCAATACTCTTTCATCATAATCTTCACCAAGATTCATGTATATCTTGGGTAAAACCTGAGCTTGAGGTCTGAATAGAATTCTTAGAGTTATGTTAACAGTCTGCAGATCTGGAAGGGAAAACATAACCTTTTCTAAGAATATGTTCTGAGAATTTAACCTTGTTTAAAATACTTTCTTTCCTGGAGTTTTTAGTCCAAAGAACTTCAAAATTTACTAAAATAACAATGGTTTCAATGGAATAGACACATGCAAAAGATTGTTTACTTGGAAATAAGATCAGACTTGAGAAATAAGAAATACAGGGTTAGCTTGTTTATTACCTTTGCTACCAGTGGTGACAGGAACATTTCTTGGTTTGGTTCGGATATCAAAGATGATTGGTCTTTGCACCCATGGGATTAAGAAGTGTGTTCCTTCACCAATGACGTCAGGTTTGACTCCTTGAAATCTGTCAAAAATTACAGCACGATGACCGCCATCAACTGTAAAATGACACAGGATTTAAATGATGTTAAGAAACAGCAAACCATCATCTCTAAATATATGTGCAAGCAGTTGCTAAATTAATGCATGGAGGCAAGGGATCTGATTTACAGGAGTGTGTTGGATAGCATCAGACCAATAGCCCATTTTTGATATTTTGGTTGAGTGATCCCACAAAATAAGATCTGAATCGAGGTCTTGGGGAGACCAAAGAATAATTAAAGATTATTTTGATGTTATTGTGCTTGGTAAATGATTAGATTGAGTATGTATTTTGTTTCTTGAGTATGTTATGTTGCTTGAAGAAATATAACATACTCGATCTTACGATTATGATTTTTATTCCCCAGAGCCTCGTTTCAGTTCTTATTGTGTGTAATCAGTGACTCAACCAAATATCAAAAGTGGGTTACTGAAGAAACACTACATTTTGTTGCATGCTGATATAGACACCTTGCAGCAATTGACCCTTCTAACTTGGGTGTAATGCTTATCCATCTCAAACCATATGTCATCCTCTTGGGAATAAGATTCTTTGTTTGAGGTTCATACACATGAATATATCTTCTCAAGGATTTTCAAGAAACAAAGAAATAAAACCTAAGGGAATGACTCATGATCTGAAATGGGTAAGCAATAGATTTTGACTCTCCTGAGAATTGAATTCCATTGTTTTATCATACAAAGTGAACTGCTTTGGGAAGTGCTGCAAGGGTCTATTGGTTGTGAAGATCAGACAGGAATGGAAAGGACTTGTAATCCAAATCATTTGGTTGAATTTACACTTTAAAAATCTTATATCATCCACAATACTGAACTATCTGTGTCAAATTAAAAATTTTGTCATCAATAGACAAAATCAGTCCAATAATTCACATGTGCAACCAAAAAATGAGAAATCTCTGTAAAAAAGTTTAAAATAAGAGTAAATTTGTATGCTTAAATAAAATCATCTGATGACTTAGATACTAAATAGAATCTTACATAAATTAAGTTTTTTGTACTTTACAGATGAAATAATTATGCCAGTCACATTCCTAACACTGTGAAAGTTCACATCAAACGTTTTGTGGACTAAAATATATATATTTTTGCTTTTGATTCTTTATAGACGGATAATCTTCTGCATTAAGTGATTTATTCTCACGTGGAATTTTAAAACAAGATAGAGAGGAAGTTGATGTAAGGTTTCTTGAATATGACATGTGAATATTTGGAGGCAAATTCACAGCTTTTGCACAAAGAACTAAGCTACAACAAAGATCAATTGTAAATTGAGGTGCTTACCGTTAAAAAGAGCTGTATTGACAACACCTCCAGCTACAGCAAGCCCTAAACCAAGCCCAGCTATCCTATTGAAGAAACTAGCCGCCATTTTGTTCTTCGACCACGTGAATGATGAAATTCTAACCTCGATGTGAAGATGAGCGAGCAATAAATTTTATTAGGGGAGGGGTGGGTGGGTGGTCGGGCCTGAAATTCCGCAGTCGAAATTCCGCATTTTTTTTTCTTTATTGAACCAAAAAAATGGGCTTGTTATGAGAGAGTGAAATATGTTTTAAAAAACGCTGACTTCATAATGGTATTTCTGGAGATATTTATGAATATGAAAAACAGAAGTACGTGCAGTTTTCTTGTGTGGTTCTGCACTCACGGGGCTCGAAAATGAATAGGTTATATCAGTGAACTATGTTAGTGAATGACTTTGCTATTCTCTTCTTTTCTCCTTTATCTCATTTCTTTTTCTTTTTCTTTTTTTCTTTTCTTTTCTTTTAATACTTGTAAAACCGTATTAACCTGAGTACCTGCGACTTCCGGCTAAGGTTTTGAAAACACCAAGTATGACCAGTATAGTATTCCCAGGTTTAACTAACAGAGAGAATTGACAAATAATCTGGCCTTTGCAATCGCTTGCGACTTCTTAATCAGGATACTGGATAGTTTGGTTTGTATTATAGCATCGATTCCGCCATTTTTTCAAAAAATATGGAACTGCCGGCCATTTAGTGTTTTGTAAACCTTGGCCGGCAGTCTGAGTATTGCATGCCCAGGTTAAACTAACAGAGAGAATTGACAAATAACTGATATGGCCTCTGCAATCGCTTGCCACCTCTTAGGGACTGGTCATAAAGTAAAGGGGGGTGTGGGGGGTGTGAAGGAGCTCCATTTTTTGGTTGGCCCAGTATAAAATGACCTCTCCATACATACATACATAAGTTTTACCTCTTCTTCTTTACAAAAGATAGAGTGACTTTAGTCTATCTTAAAGTTTCCTATTCATTGCAGCTTTAAATAGCTGATCCCTGGTAAAAGTTGATTCGGTTTCAAGTACCTGTTCCAATAGTGAGGGTGTATGGCGTCCTATCTTACAATATTTATCATCGTTAAAAAGTAATTGTTTCTTGCTAGAATTATTGTCTTCTCTTATAATGTGAGCCAGGTATTTCTTTTGTTGTCTTTTGATAAAATGTTCAATATCTTCAATATCTCCCCCCTTGGTTCCATGCTTGTAAATGAGGAACTTTATGAATGACCATGTGACAACAATTCCGCCGGTATACGTTGGATCAATTAGTTGATCTAATTGGGCTCACAAAGTTAAAACAAATGACCTGCAAATGACCTGCCTCTAATGTACAGTTTTATAGACAGCCCACCCCTTTCAAGAAGTCCAAAAATGTGTGACCCACCCCCTGTTTTCACCACTTCTGCCCACTTTATGACCAGTCCCTGATCAGGATAGTGGTAGGAATTATAGCATCGATTCCGCTATTTTTTTAAAAAATAATGGAAGTTTTGCTTCTGACCATTAAGTGTTTTCAAATACTTGGGTGGCTTCCAGTCATTTAGCCAGTTCGTTTTAAAATTAATTTTTCTACATTGAAGCAAATAAAAAACCTTCGAGTGAAAGGAAGAGCTGAGGAATCCTTTACAAAAGTACGGTTGGGTTACCTGTTTCGGAGCCCGTGGTGGTCACCGCTGGTTCAATCTATGGGTTGGACGAGGGTAAATTTAAGGGCTGACACGTGAGTGGCCTCTTTGCTTTGCCTTGGAATCAAAATGGTGGGTTTTGAAGTTCCTCAATAAAAACCTTAAAATAACCACTTTAAAACCGCCAAATCTACGGTCTATTCATCGTTTTATGTAAAGTAATATATAGAATTGAGATTTAGATTAGTTTTAGGGGATGTTTTTGTTTGAATATAGAATTTTTTTAGCATTGAAGTTGGTCTGAAAATCAAAATGGCTTCTCGCATATAACCACATGGCATTATTGAATATTACAGGATTATAACTTTCTGTAACTTTTGTGTTTACAAGCCATTGATTTTAGTTTTCAAACCCATCTGTGTGAGGTATTTTATTTGATATTTACAGATACAGTGAAAGATATTGTCATTCTAGTGTCTTACTGTAAAATGTGACTTTTTATCTTTTTTCCCATATTAGACTCAAAAGAGGCGAAATTGTGGGCGCTCCAAACATGGTCGTGGACATGTCAAATTTGTCCGTTGTACCAACTGTGCTAGGTGTGTACCTAAGGACAAAGCCATCAAGAAGTTTGTGATCAGAAACATTGTTGAGGCTGCAGCTGTTAGAGATATAGCTGATGCTAGTGTTTATGAAGGTAGGATGTAGTCAAATTAAAGTCTTGAAGATGAAATCTGGTGGCGTAACCATGACTTTTTTACGGGAAGTGGGAGGGGAGGCTTCCATCCAGTTTGGGAGTATGGTCCCATTCTTGTTATCAATATGGGGTTGGTCATATTCACCTCAACAATTTTTATAATCTTTGAATTGCTATTTTACAAATATTAATCCTTTGTAAGAATATCAAGACATTTTATGTTGATGAACCAGACAACTTTGGACAAAACTCATTTTCTGGTGTATTGGGGGCTTTCATCAATCAAACTTACTGCAGTTTGAGTTGTACTGGTTTGATTGACAGAAGGCAAAAACTAAAGGCCTGTTTACACTAGCAATTTTATCACACTAACAATTTTGTCACACTAGCAATTTTGTCATGCTAGCAATTTTGTCACACTAACAATTTTGTCACACTAGCAATTTTGTCACACTAGCAATTTTGTCATGCTAGCAATTTTGTCACACCAGCAATTTTGGCAGGTGACTTGAGAGGCAACTTTAGTGGCAAATTTACTGCAACGCCAATCGAGCCATTTAAATTTTAAGTATGTTTGACTTGGTGGCAGCTTGTATACAATCTATTGCCATAAAATTGCAGCTCAAGTCGTGCAACAAAATGGCTAGTGTAATTGGGGGCCTTAAGATCAAAGTTTTCTAGCTAATCAATTAAAAAAGTAGGCAAGTAATTTTGGTTGTTACTTGGTGTAAGACCCCATGAAATTTCTCTATTATTGTGTAAATGTTTACAAGTACCAATCGTAAAATGACACAATAGGGACATTTCATGGGGTCTTACACCAAGTAACAACCATAATTTTGGTAACGATTGTATAATGCAAATGGAACTGTTGATAATGATATACATATTTCTTGCCTTTTTCTAGTATATGCTCTTCCCAAACTATATGTTAAGCTTCACTACTGTGTAAGCTGTGCCATCCACTCCAAGGTAGTACGCAACAGGTCTAAGGAAGACAGAAGAATCAGGACCCCACCTCCAAGGTTCCAACGCAAGGTGAATATCTGGTTTATTGTCTTGTTATGCCAAATTACCATTTGTTGCATCTACCCAACAGTGGTATGTTCTGTCACTGTCAAACTTCAAAGGTTTATCCTGTCAGACTTCAGTGTTCCTTCCTACTTAAGTACAATTCTCTAAATGCGATTTAGATTCCACATCATGAGAGTGCCACTCCACGCTGACTTTTTTCAGTAGATATAGATTTTTTTCTCAAGGTTGCATGTGCATTCAAACTTGATGGCCTACAAAACCACAAAATGCAAATTTAGCCAAATCAAAGAGAAGGTTTTTGTTTTAAGAGGAGAATAATCAACTTTGTGAATTCTTACTGCAAATTTTCAAAGAAATATATGATGATTTTTGTCATAAAGCTCCTCTTCTTCAATCACAGCTCGTCAAATTCCTTGGATTTGGATGAGTGTACTGCCTCAAGAAACAGGTCTATTCGCCTTTCCGAAGTTTAAATAAAGACTGGGCACGAACTCTATCTCATCCCCAAAATCAATCCCAGAATGCAATGCAAGATGGTGGCAATTTTTGATCCTGTCCCCAAATTCAGCCCCACAATTCTGTGTGGCACAAGTTTGTTTCCAGTCCTCCATGGAATTTCGGAAAGGCAAATTGGCAGCAACTTTCTGGAGAAATCATGGAACTTGAAAAAAGGAGAGAGGAACTTTGGAGTGGAAAACTTTGAGATTTGACATTGCAGCAGAATGTGTTTTAGTCGCAGCTGTTTGTGGGTAAATGCAACCAAGGGTTTGATGTTATTCAACTGAAAAGGAATCAAACTCATTCAAATGAACTCCTCGCTAGATGAAATCTGAGAACCATAAAAAGAGAGGTTCTGTGGTCTAAAAAATGCATTTAATATCGATTTTCTTTGTGATGTTACTGTTTTGTCCCCCTCCCAAAACCATGATCCTTAGCATTTAAACAATAGATTGTTTTGATGTGATGTCATAATGAAATAGGGCAATTGGTTGACATTCTTGTTACGAATTCTTATGCATTTCCTTTATTCTTTGTAGCCTGAGGGACAGAAGACCCAAGGTGCTCCAGGTACTGGTGGACCTCGAACCAGCTAGACCATCTTTTGTGTCAATATTTGAACATTCCTTCATGAGTAGACAATAAAATTCTGTTTACATGCACAATTGTTTTAGTACTGTCTTTATTTAATCTCTCTAAAGAGAGAAAAGTTCATTTTTGCATGACATCATAAATGAAACCATATGTGGGGCCTCAAATAACATCACACTGTAAGGGACTGAGAAGGTAAATGGTTCACCAAGGACTTTTGGGGCTAGCAAAGGGAAGAGCGCAGGGGCTCTAACATTGTCTCACTATAAGCAGCTGAGAAAGTCAACAGTGCACAATAGACTTGCAGACCTGAAATACTGACTCAAGTGACCTGATGCCTGTGGCATGGGCCTTTTGTGAGATAGTGGGGTAGTGAGGTCTACCTTTGTTACAAACATCTACTGTTCATCATGCCGAAGCTAGAACACAACGCATCTTTTTTGTCTATGTGGGAATGCAGATATATTAAAATGTGTTCGGTAGCTGAGAAAAAGAAACCCTGTGGTGCATAGTGGTTCCCAATCCCTTCCTCTGTAGTCAAAACAACATGGCGGACGAACTGAGAGAATATAGAAGAAAGTGAAAGTGAATGCAAAATCAGCCATTGAAGCGTCTTTGGTTTTTCTGATAAAGCTGTTTATGTGCGAGGGATGAGAAGGCGTTTTAAATATTCGTCTATAGTCGCCATATCGACAATAATAGTCCAATAAAGACTCCTAAGGTCTTGAAGAATAAAATCATGAGTAAATTATCGAGAAAAAGAATCAACGAAGATTCGCCTGGAAGACCTTCGAACTCGTATGGATTGGATTCGTCTGAAGATCCAGCGAACCCGTATGGTCCTCCTGAAAAAAGGGCCATGTTTGTGGCTCCAAAAGGTAATTAATTTTATAGAATAACGAATCTTGTAGACCATACTTGATGATTCTAGCCTCGTTTCACATTATAGACATGTTTGGCGCTTAGCTTGTTAGAACGAAGAAATAGTTGCTAGTAAACGCTACTTCCATTGCCATTCTTTGTTTTGATTTGACTATTAGTCAACAGCTATTTATGTAAGATTGGTTTTAAGAATCATTCTATTGAAGTAAGGTTAATATTACATTAAGTTCAAATTCATATTATATTAAGTTCAAATTAGTAAGAGCTTACATTATAGATGATTAGTACTAGCAGTTTGTTTGTTTGTTTAGTATTTTTGAAAGTTTGAATTATTAAATGTTTTTAAAAACACAATGCAATATAATTGCTGTCTCATTTATAGATTCTGTTTCATCATTGTTTATATTTGTAGCCCTTACAGGGAGAAGACAACTGGAATAAGGAAACCTGATCCCCCCAACACCATGTTAAAAATAAACAACATTCCTCATACTCTCTTTGAATTTTGAATAATGTATAACTTAATTGCTTTACCTAGAGTCATTGAAAAGGTGAATCCAGGGTTTTTTAAGGGGATACATCTCCAGGATTCTTTTGAGAGGGGTCATATGAAGATTTAGGGGGTCTAACAAGGCTTGCCCCCCCAATTTTATTTTGGGATCACCTAGACCTCCTCTGGCTAGAACCAGAGAGGTCACTCGAACTCAAAATTTCCCCCAACCCCCGACCTTTTTCTCTAATTCCTGGAGTTACCCCTGCCATTTATGATTTAATAATTAGGACTTGAATAATTAAATAATTAAATAATTAGGACTTGAACCACAAAAGTAAATAATATTAAATCCATCATTGATTGTAAGCAGCTCATCTCAGGGGAGTGTGCACCCCTGTAACCTGTCCCTGGATCTGCTCAGCTGCATTGCTCTGCCCATCACTACTAGTATTGTACTTACTCATAGATTTTAACCTTGGATGACATAATTTATTCTTGTCTTTGGTTTGAGTATCTTCTGGCCTCCCAATCTGAACCCCTCCTGACACACAAACCTGAAATACCATAAGATTTTATTTGTTTCTGAAGGATTGTCAAGTTCTGACTCAGAAGATGAATCAAGCTCTGCAAGTCATAATACACCATCCTATGCAGCATTTTTAACAATAGCTAAAGAAGAAGAAGAAGAAGATGATGATGAAGACAAATTAAGTATGGATGAAGGAACATCAGATACAAAAGGACAGTATAGTTCCTTTGCTCAACGGCAAATGGTAAGCTATAAAAGGATATCAAGTACACGTTTAAGAACCTCAATTACATGTAAACCAGCAGCTGATACTTTGTCATGTCAATCATTTATCTGTCCACTGAACATAGACATTTTGTTGAACAGTTTCAATAATATTTAAGAGAAGAAACATGTACTAAAAGAAGAAATGCAGATTTGAAATTCAAACAGTTGTTTCACAATATATTTTAAAGGGTCTTACCTCTTTCATAAAATGTATAACTTATCTTGACATATTGTGTGTCTAGCATTTATATTAGCTAGAATTAATTTAATTTTCAATCTTGTGATTTTTTGAACACAGGAAAGTATGGGGTACAAGGCTGGTGAAGGTCTTGGCAAACATGGCCAAGGAATGGCAGATATTCTTGACATGACTATGCGTAGAGGACGCAGAGGTCTTGGTTTTCAGATAGAAGGCTTTGATGAAGTAGAAACACCTTGGGTAGAAGATGAGGTAGGGAGGAAGTTTTGGCCGTGTATATGTAAGATTCTAAAATATTGCTTTAAATGTCACTAGAGAGTTCCACTAAGGATTCTATCATGTATACCAGTACTTGTAAGGAGCAAGTGTAGCTTGGTTAGTGTACTGCCTTCTAAGCAAGAGGTCTGTAGTTTAATCCTCAGTAACCTCACATTGTTTTAAGGAGCAAATGTGGCTTGATTGGTTAGTGTGCTGCCTGCTAAGCAAGAGGTCTGTAGTTTGATCCTCAGTGACCTCACACACTTGTTTTAAGGAGCAAGTATGGCTTGATTGGTTAGTGTGCTGCCTGCTAAGCAAGAGGTCTATAGTTTGATCCTCAGTAACCTCACACACTTGTTTTAAGGAGCAAGTCTAGCTTGGTTGGATAATAGCATGCTTCCAGGAAAGCAAGTGGTCTATAGTTTGTCCCTCAGTTGTTTCAAACTCTTGTAATTTTAATTTTATAGCTTACATTTTAAATAGTAACAACTCATAAGGTGGAACATGGACGAGTTAAAGAGCCACTGCAGACTCCCTTTGGAAAAGCACCTCATGTTGGAGTGGCAATCACCCATTTAAATTTTTTTATGCATGAGGCAGTATATTACATGTTGCAGTGATGTGTATACATGTATCTTTACTTCATGATTTCTTAAATTCTAGGAAGTTGTGATAATTGAACGACGTGAAGGGATTCCATCCTGTCCACTGCCCCCACCAACAGAAGAAGAAATGAGAAATTGGTGTAGAATTGATAAGGTGTAGTACAAGTGTAATTCTTTCAAATAGGATCTCATTCAAGGCTGGTCAGTTTTCAATCTAATTGTGATTAATTTAAATGACTTTTTCTTTTTCAGAAAAAACTAAGCATAGATGATGAAACAGACTTCTGCAGTCCTGAAGTACTATCTGATATACTGTCAAGCAAAGTAAGTTCCCTTCTTTGCAACATCAAAACCAACAATGAAAAAAACAACAACAACAAATGAATGAATGAATGAACAAATAAAAAGAATGATTTTAGCTTGGGAGGAAGCAAAATTTGAAATATTTACTTTTGTACAAAAAAGTCATTATTACAATCTGCAGATTACAAGGGGGTTCCTTCGCCAAATTGTGCATATCAGGTTACTTTTAATTAATTTTTTATCAGTTTGGTTAAGTGTATTGCAAGTGTTAAAATCATATTACTATAATTTTTGTAGAGTGTGTTTGATGCACTGACTGGAATGGAGTTCATCAAAGCAAGAACCAGAGCAAATCCTTATGAATTCATCAAAGGTGCTATATTCCAAAACAGGTACAAGTATGGCTAGCTATGATTTGAAGTTCAATCAAATGAAATATAATCCCCCCCCCCCCCATTGCATTTTTTATTCCACCATGGGTGTATTTACAGGGAGGAGCCCAAGTGGCCATATACTCCCCCCTTTTATTTTGGGATGCACTTTTTTTACTTATTAATATTAGTGTTATTTTAATATCTGCAAAATTGGCTTGATTAGTTTTCATTTTTCCATTTTCCCCCCTTTCACTGATTCCTGGATCTGCCCCAGTCCATGACGTATTCTGACTTAATTGCACTATTTCATGACTGTATTTTGCAGGGCAGCTGTGAAGATGGCTAACATGGATTCAGCATTTGATTTTATGTTTACTAATCCAAGGAATAGAGAAGGGGTTAGTATTACTGGAAAAAAACTTTTATTAATCCCTGAAACAACCTCTGGGCTGATATAAGTTAGGGCACCACTAATTCACAGATTGAATTGGAATTTAGCATGTTGGGTTTTGCAGAGGGAGAAAAACCAGAAAACCCGGAGAAAAAAGAAAAACCCTCAAACCAAGAGGGAGATCCAGCAAGAACTCTACTCTCATGGAATACCAAGTCCAGGAATCAAACCCGAGACCTCGGAGGCAAAAGACGGGTGCACTACTGCTATGCCACCCTTGATTTCATCAAACTGAGAATGTACTCAGTGCTCTTCCAAGTATTGCACTAGATATGCCTTGATTAACATAAATTGCCATATGATAATTGGAAATGCAAGTAATAATTACCAATTTAGCCGTTACTGCATTACAGCCAGGAAGGTTTAATTGCTTTTTTCATTTTGTTTTCAATTAACAGGAGGAAATTGTTGGTCCAAATGAGCTGCTTTACTTTGCTGACATCTGTGCAGGCCCTGGGGGGTTCTCGGAATATGTGCTATGGAGAAAGAAGTGGAAATGCAAGGGGTTTGGCTTCACCTTGAAAGGTTAGTAGGATATTGTTGACAGGCAATGCTAGCTGAATTTTCTAGCGAAAAGCATGATAGGAAAAGATTGCTAATTTAGAGACCAGACATTTTTTAGAAGGGGGGGGGGGGGCTGGTGCAACTTGAATTTTACTTGCATGGATTTTGGTGTCCCCCCCTAAGATTTCCTATTGTCTCTCTTAGCCCCTCTTTTGTGGAACTGATCCCCCCCTCTATTTGTACCAGCTGTCCCTCCCACCTTTAAACAATGGCAGTCCTTTATTAATTGCTCATTCATTTGTTTTGTTTGTTTGTGTGTGTGGGTTGGTACGTCTTTTTAAATTTTTTAAAAATGAATTTTGTAGGAGACTGTGATTTTAAGTTGGATAATTTTCTTGCTGGGACACCAGAGACCTTTGAACCACACTATGGTAAGTCCTGTGTATGTGTACATTATTTTGAACAGTTGTTGTGAAGTGTAAAGAACTCAATGCACCATAATATTGGTGGACTCAAGTTTTCTCCATTGAATGACAAATGATGTCATGTAACTGAGTGGCTGGACAGGTAGATGTTGTCATTGATCTTGACAAAATTTGACTAGTTTACAGAGGAAAAGTTGTGCTAATGCACACTTTATTTTTAGTTATTTTTCTTCTTTTTGATGCAATTGTATGTTAAGGTGTTGGTGGAAAGGATGGAGATGGGGATATCTTTAAGGAAGACAACCTTGAAGCCTTCAAAGACTTTGTAATGGAATCAACAGATGGACAAGGAGTTCATTTTGTGATGGCTGATGGAGTAAGTAATAATATTTTTTAATATCTGAAATTATTTACAGTATTTTTAGAGAGTGAGAGATGATGGATGCATGCTAATCTCCAATTCAGTCTGCCCTGTCTTATCTAGTTAGCCCAGAGGAGCTTGTTTCAAGGTTCAATAAAATTGAAGAATGTATGACTACAAATAAAATGTGATGCAAAGAAACCCATTGCAGCAATGGTGTACATGTAATTAGAACAGCATGTTGCAAAGACCCAATTTTTTTTTTGTTGTTTTGTTTTCTAAAGGGATTTTCTGTTGAAGGACAAGAAAACATCCAGGAGATTCTTAGCAAACAGCTTTACCTTTGTCAGTTTGTTTGTGCTTTATCTATTTTGAGAGAAGGTATGTGACCTTATAAAAGGCAAAAACAGCAATTTTGGTAGGGTACTATTGAATAGCTCTATGAGCAAACAAACCTTCTCACTCTCATCCCAATGAAATTGGAATTTAAAAAGTTGATTCTTGTAAAGGGAGGAAAACTGGAGAACCAGGAGAAAGCCTTTGAAGCACACAAGAGAACCAACCAACATCTTAGTGCTCACATTTGATAGTGAGCCCAAGTATTGAATCCATGATCACAGTGGTGAGATGTGGCACATCAACAGCACATATCACCCATGCTTTGCATACTGTTAGGGCCCTAATGAAAACTGCTACAGCAAGTGACAGCAAGTAGACTCCCTAGTCAAAGTATCATTGTTATTCTGGTTGATTACAATTAACAAGAAAACAGCAAGAATGGGTATTGATTGTTAGAACATATGGCAAGGGTATATCTAGGGAGTTACTGGGTGCTGTAGCTCCCTTCCCATTGGGTATTGCCTTCATTGTGGAGGGGGTAGGGAGTGAAATGAATTAACTATGACAGTGGGAATGACTCCTCTCTCCCTCTTCTCCTACTGCCCCCAACCCCTACAAAATGTCCTGTATACCTACCCCCCATATGGTCTCAGAGGTTTGTTTGTTTGTTTGTTTTTTTATTTCCGATACAGTACATTTTTCATTCATTTTTGGTTTCACTTTTCATATCTTTTTCCATTCACTTTTCCATCACAGGAGGCCATTTTGTGTGCAAGCTGTTTGATCTCTTTACTCCCTTCAGTATGGGGCTGATTTACTTACTCTACAGAGCATTCGATGAAGTGTACATATTCAAACCTGTTACCAGTAGACCTGCAAACTCGGAAAGGTGCATATAAACTACAAACAAAATCCATCTTTAAAGAATCCACGTGTTTTGTAAAGACAGCAATTGCCCTATTTCATTATGACGTCACGGCTTGTTTATGAGGGGGACAGAATTGTCTACAGCAGTAGAAATTTGAACAAAATTCGCTCTGCTAAGAAAAGTTTACTCTCAAATTGTCTGTTTTTTAAATAAAAGATGTACTGTTGTTTAGTACACAATATTTACTGTATTTGGTGCCAGTTATCGCTTTTCTGCGGTCTACAAAACGCATTTAATATCGATTTTCTTTGTGTTGTTACTGTTTTGTCCCCCTCCAACGACCATGATCCTTAGCGTTTAAACAATCAATTGTTTTGAGGTGAGGTCATAATAAAATAGGGCAATTATAATAAGATAGAGCCGTCTTCAGCTAGCCTATGGTTCTTGCTCAATGATCGAGTTTAAATTTAGAAACATTCATGACTGTATTTCAGTTTCATTTGTGTCTGAAGATCTGTTCGAAAGACCCTTTTAGCATAGGCATAATGTTTTCCCTTTTCAGACCACATGTCATTCCCCTGGGTAATGTTTCTTTGTTTCTTGGCAACGCTTGAGAAGATACATTTATATGGATGAGCCTCAAACAAAGGATCATATTCCCAAGGGAATGACACGTCTGAAATGGGAAAACATTACGACCAAGTTAAAAAGGTCTATTTTTCTTCGTCAAGGTACGTGGTGTGCAAGTTCTTGAGAGATGGTATCTCGGATATCTATGACTACATGTTCAACCTTAATGTCAGAATAAACCGGCTCAAAGAAACAGAAGATGACGTCATGCAGGTGCGTTGGTGATCAGTCTCTTAGCAAGTAAGCCATGTAAAATGTATAGGGCTTAAGTTGTGGCGTAATTCCGGGTCAAATAGACCTTTCCCGAATTCGCTTGGATGATCACGAAACAATGGTTCCAAGTCGAGACTGAACTTGATTCTTTTGTTTATCAAGGCCAACCTCGATTTGAAACCATTGTTTCGTGATCATCCAAGCGAATTCGGGAAAGACTACTGACAGTCTCCACTAAAATAGACCTTTTGCAATCATTATTTTCAATTATTATTTCAGACTGTTCCTTTAGAAATCATGAAATTTGACGAAGAATTTTTTTCGTATATGAAAGAATCAAATGACAGGTACAGTAACGGCTTTTCAATATTTCTTATCTTACCTTTTACGAGTAATTTTCTGACAAATTTTAATTCTGTCGAATCCCACGGTGAGTGCAGAAACTTTTCCGCCGCGTTAAGTTTTGTGGAGCTTCTAAGCTAAGCCAGTTATTTCTTTTTGTTTTCATTTTCAGAATTGGAAAACTCCAAACAAATTCACTGAGAAAACTGCGCGCATATGTTCAAGATCCGTAAGTACTAACTAGAAACACTTTCTTTCGCGTACAGACCTGTAGACTATTCAGTTTTTTTCTTACTTTTAGACTTTTTTTGACAGTCGAAAGGGTCATTTGTAGAAAGTTACAAAGGCAGCACCTCGATCTCAGTTATTTTAAGACCTTGCGTGTTGGATTAGGCCAGGGATTGGCCTCCCGCCCAACAGATGTTGCGGCTGGTAGCGCAATCGTAACTACCATTTTATTTGTTGACTGAAGGTTGGAATGTATTCTGTGCTGCATGTTTTCCTCATTTGAAATCGGATGGCAATAAGAGATAGATCCGTAAATAAACATAACATAAGATTTTTTATACCGTGGTACAATTACATTACAGCGAAATTTGTTGAATCGTGACCCGTGTTAACCTAACTTCGGTTGGATTTTTTTTTGTTTTTCTTATCCGTCAATCATAATTTGGGGCGGGAGTTACTCAAACCAACCAATGATTTTCACGATTCGTATACCTCCTGCCCCCAAAGATGATTGACGGATCAGAAAAGTACAAAAACTCAACCGAAATTACAAGTCGCGATACAACGATTTTCGCTGTAACTGGGGAACGGATGTAACTAAAAGCGGCTGAAATGAGGAAGCATTTCGGCCAAAAATATCTGTAGTACATGTAATGTTTTTCATATGTTTCTTTTGCTTACTCTGTCAGAGCACTAATGGGGCCTTATGATCAGGCAGAAGTGAGAAAACGATGTCTAAATCAGTGGAAGGTAAAAATACTTTGTGCTAATTTGTTTTACTGTCGTGTACCCACCCCAACCCGGTTATGATCCAGTGCTGCCGCGTAATGACCTCTCTTGGCAGTTTAAACTGGCCCCGGTCGGTCAAGAGACAGCGCTTCCCTCTGCTGGCGGGGATTCAAGAGGAAGTGAATAGTAGGTAAATACCCCCTGCATTTCCCCGGTAGTACACCGGTTTTGGGGCGAGGCGGGGAGTTTACATTGATTAGTGCATTACACCTGAGCACTAACATAGCAAGAGCCCTTGGCAAGTAAACAGGAACTCTTGTTACCTTGTTATGGAACAAAATAGAATTCCTCAAACGTTTTTTTTATTTTTTCGTGTCAGAAATATAATTCAAATGGGAAAAATAGGTATTCTGAGAGTGGGGGTGTGGGGTCGTCCTATCTGGCCCCGTCCTCCCTACGTCATTGAACTTTACCTGGATTATTTAACCAAATTCAATTATTTATGAACTCAGATTCCTCTGCAAGCTCGTTCCAGTGCTCAGGTAACGGACCCAGATGTGAAGTTCAACGAACTTTGGAAGGTAAGGGATCGACCACTTCAGTTTCATCAAGAGAAAATGAGGTAAGAGAAGGAATCCCTGGTACTGCGTTCTTTACCCATCATATCAGCCCTTCGTTGTATTTTTAGGTTCGTATTTATTTTGAGAATGGAACATGATTGGTCAGATCGTATGAGGCGAGGTCCCACAGCCACAGTAGGTCTTGTTTTAAAAATAGAACGAAGGGCTGATATGATGGAGTACCAGGGATCCCTTCTCTTACCTCATTTTCTCTTGGTTTCATGCATCAGTTTACTATTTAAGGTACATAAATTTGTTAAATTTATAAGTAAAAGTCTTCCATTCATTGACACACGGTTTCTCAACAAGCCAGATTCTGCTACTTTTTAGGAGTCTGAAACTTTTACAGAGTGCTTTGCGCCTGTTGCACCCATGCCTGCATGCAGCGGTTTACAACCATGAGTGTGTATCTATTCCATGCCCCAAAGATTTACTGCTGTTCTTGTTGACAATCCCATGCATGGTCTTACGAATAGCACAATAGGTTCTTTATTGCTTTCCATCTCTATCCCCCCCCCCCCCCCCCCCCCCCCCCCCGGCGCCCAGCAGAAGAAAAAGAAACCCAACACAGCCCTTTACCAAT
>JAAAQI020071339.1:0-17215 GCA_011800005.2 Stichodactyla mertensii | reverse complement strand
TTATTTGGAAAAAAAAATACTAATGTACATTTTTGTATAAGGTATCCGAATAAAAATATTGTCATTGTCATTGTCATATTGGGGGCTCTTGCCAAAAATATATGTAGAGGGTCATGTGAGTTTGGAGACAGATTGTGGAAACCCACCTACCCTCCAGATGAAGAATGAATGATACCTTAGTAGGCATGAGGGGAAAGAAGTAAATTTGAATGATAGAGTGCTTTTAGCCACACTGTTGAATAGTTAGATAAATTGATCTAAACTATTTAGGTGACATCACCTAAAATAGTAAATACATGCCAAAATAATGGTCTTGCAAATTCGGGGGGCTTAATTACTTTACCAGAGAATGTGTAAAGAGATAGTCAATTGTATCATCTTCTGCCCCCCCCCCCCCCCCCCCCCAGGTATTCAGACCGTAGGCATGTGAATTTTTAATTTAAGTGCTGTCACCTAAAAATAGTAAATTAGTTATCTAATTTAGGTGACATCACCTATTCAAAAAGCACTCTGTGTTGAAAGCATAAGACAAATTATATAAATGTAATAAAATTTCAATCTTTATTTCAAAATCTGATAAAATTTGAAATTGTTTCGAAAAAAAATCAATTCACCTAAAAATCATGACACCGGGCTGGCATAATCAGTATGCGCTGTACTGAAAAGTAGTTTTAATTCCGAAGTCCCAACTCCATTGAATTCCATTCGAAACCTTTGTTATGATGCGCTGCAGTCGAATGGCTTTTTGAATGTTTAAAAGTTTTCCATCGCAACACTTAGCGTCCTTGGAGAACTCCTTCCAGAATTTTCAATTTTTCAAGTTTAAGCTTAAAAACCATTACATGTAACTGAAGAGGTTTGGTTTGTTATTTTTAATATTCTCCGATTTAATTCAATAAGTTACTTATTGACAATTTGGTCAAGCCAAGTCGAGATTGTTCGGTTGTGATGTGAGCATTGGAATTCTATTCAAGAAGAAATTTCAACATCCAACAACTCTCTCATAATGAATTTCGCGGAGCTATCTCAGTATTTTGAAGCTGAACTACGTATTTTTACATTTCTGAGTTGGACAAGTTATAAAAAAGTACTCAAAACTCGAAGTTAAAGTTTGTGGAAGTCAAGAAGGCACGAGGAATAATTGCTCCAAAATGGCTTATTTACCACCACAAACACCGACTTTTGAGAAAGACAGGATCCGTGCTTTGAAAAATGAAAGAATTTCATCGCAAAAGAAAACGTTCACCAAGTGGATGAACTCTTTTCTTAACAAGGTAAGAGCAGGAAGTCAAAGAGTATTTAATAGAGACTTCTGGAATTTATGCATCACGGGATTAGTGTTTGCATTTACCGCCAAAATAAGAATGAGTTTATTAAAAAATTATTGCAAAAACCTTGTTTTAAAGGACGTTTTGTTTATTCGTAAAGAATTACTCCCCTCGCACTCGTATTACTAACTGAAATTGTTGAAGTAACATCCAAACTACTGCAAAATTTTGATTTGGAAACATATTTACTGTGATATTTTGAATTCAACATTGACTATTAATTACCTTAGTTTTAGAAATGTGTTCACCTAAATATTTAAAATTGATGACTTATTTATTATTTCGTTCACTCAATGTAAAATTCCTTGTACTTAAGTTTGTATAACTGAATAAATATTTCTGGTTTAATTTATTTTATAGTCTAATCTGCATGTAGATGATTTGTTTGAAGATTTGGCTGATGGCAGGATCCTTATCAGCTTACTGGAAATAATTTCTGGAGAAAAAATAGGAATCGCAGGTAAAAGCAATCAATTCTCATTTGTTTTAATGTTTGAGAATTTAGAAGCTAGAGTAAGCTTAATTAGGCCTGGAGGAAGGGGTGGTTAGGCACTTGTGGATATGATAGGGATGTGCCACTGGGTACTGCTATCTCTGACCCTATCTATATAAGAACAATATGTTGAAATTACATACCTTATTCAAGACGCTTCATTGGAAACCATATCTTTAAGATTTGGTTGAAATTCAAGCCCCTAAAAAATTATATAACTACATGTACAGGACCTTGAGATGTTGAACAGCATGTTTCTATATTCAAAATATGTGCACCAGTGGCATGTTCCTGAGTATTTCATATCGAGGAGTACTGCTATACCCCCCCACTTCCCCCAAGAAGGAAGGTGTCTGACTGGAGGGATTGATGCCCCCTATCAAAACAAACAATGCAAAGCAATTCAAGTGTCAAATCCTTACTGAGATAAATAAAGTTTAATACTCAGATTTGAATGAATTAGGTCCTATGAGTAAAAAAAAAAATGCTTGGTGGTGTCTGTTGAGGTTTTCCACAAGTATACCACAGCATTGAAGTTGATCCATATTCCTCTAGCTTTGGTGGCTAAGTATGGTAGCACAATGGGTGTGAAGAAGTGAAGTCATAGCAAGAAAGACTGCATGTTTATAATACCTATCTTTTAACCTATTTTTCAGCACGTGGAAAGCTACGTGTACATAAAATCCAGAACATAAACAGGGCTCTTGATTTTTTACAAAAGTCTGTAAGTATCTCCTACTGGAGCTGTGAATGTTGGATTTGGAGGGCAGAAGAATCTATGGGCCATGCAGATTTTTTGGAAAAGGGGCACCATGTGGAAGCAACTGTGGCATAGTTGTTTAGTTCACTGCCTGCTAAGTGAGAGGTCCATGGTTTGATCCTCAGTGACCTCACACACTTTCAACTTCTCTCTAATCCATGTAGCTTTAGCTTTAAATACCCTTAAAATGGAGCACTGATAAAGAGAGGGGGTAAAGTGCACACCATCAGCTTCCATTGATAACAGCTTTGTAGCTGAAGGAACTATCAACATTAAATAAAAGTTACTTTACCTTTTTATTTGCAAGGAATATTTTATGCACAGCCTTTTGTTGGCAAAGATGAATTTGTGCATTTACTAAAGTTTTTTCAAAAACCCATTGATTGATGTTTAAAAATGTCAGAAACAGTTGCACAGACTTTTACAGTCTACCCCACTTTGGGTTTGAGCTGTAACTTTCAATGGATTCAGGATTTTTGTAAGGGGAGTATAAGTGCACCCCCAGGATTTTTTTTGGAGGGGGTGCACCATTTACATTGGGGACTCAAGCACCAAAATTAAGTAATTCTAAATCCATAATTGACTGTAGGTACATGTAGCTCATCTCAGGGGCAGGGGGATTGTGCACCCCCTGCACCTCTGCTCTGGATCTGCCCCTGTTTACTGTGTGTATAGATCCAGGAATTTTTTAGGGAGGGGTGCACCATTTGGGACTGAAGCATCAAAAATAGATAATGATAAAGCCATAATTGACTGTAAATTGCTCATCTGGGGGGGGGGGGGATATGCACCCCCTGCAGGCCTCCCCTGGATCCACCACTGTTACATTGACTTCATGATTAAACAAGATTTATCACTAATTAATAATGCATAAATAATGGGTGGATTTAGGGGATCCTAGGGGCCACAGCTGACCCCCTTTTATTTTGGGATCCAGACTTCCTTTGGTTATTCAGACATTTTCAGCCCTTCCATTTCTCCAATTCCTGGATCCATTAGCCACAGTACCAATCAGAACAAGTTTCATGAATTGTTTAAAAACAATAGATTTGTATTCCAAACATAGAACTAAACCTAACTTAATGAAAGCAGTATTGTACTAAGGAAACAATAGTGTTAAGCAGCCTTCAATTTGTGAATTTTATTGTTTTATGAGCAAAAACAATCACCTTTCTGATCAACATTTTTCAATATTTTCCAGGTTAAACTAGAAAGTATTGGAGCAGAAGACATAATTGATGGTAATGAGCAGCTGATTTTAGGATTGGTTTGGATGATCATTTTAAGGTTTCAAATTGCTGATATTTCTTATGAGGTAAAAGTTTCTGCATCAAAGTCTCTCTTAGTCTTAAAATGATTCCATAATTTTTTGTATGCAGTTAGTAAAGAAATGACTAGTGTTTGTAATTAATCTGATCTTTTGTCCAAGGAGAGCATACTTCAGATTAGATTCATGAGTCAAAGCAGATTCCAAAATGAATTTTTGTTTCAGGATGAAATGTCTCGAGAACGCAAGTCAGCCAAAGATGCTCTTCTGCTTTGGTGCCAGAGAATGACAAGAGGGTGAGTGATTGTCTTTATTTTTATGAATTTTTTGATCGTTGGAGATAAAGGATTATCAAAGAGGAAAAGGAGGAAGAGAGGGAGGAGGTAGGGAATGAATTAAGAAGGGATGAGAGGTCTGGGAGGAAAGGTATTGTTAAGGAGGAAGGGCTGAGAGCTTTGGGAGAAAGAGAGGGAGGGGCTAGATAAGGAATAAGGGATAAGAGGTCTGGGAGATAGTTAAAGAAAAAAGGAGGAAGAAAGGGGAGAGGGTAGGTAAGGAGGGAGGGAGGAGAGGTCTTGGAGGAAGAAATGGAGAGGGCAGTTAAGGACAAAGGGAAGAAGATTCTCTGAGGTTGAGAGGGTGGCAAGAGCGAGATGGGGTGGGGGGGGGGGGAGGAAGTAGAAATTTAAGGGGTCGGAGAGAATGAGGGAACTCGGGAGAGAAGAGGGAGGAGAGCAGATAGGGAGCGGAAAAGATAGAGAGAAGAGTATTTTAATACTCTTAAAGGATTTAAAAATCCTTTATAAATCTACCTTTTGGGGAGCATTTTCTTTGTTTCGCAGTAAGTTGGTTTTGAAATTTTTCCTGTTATGCAATCCAGATATCCTGGTGTAGATATAAAAAACTTCACCACAAGTTGGCGTAACGGTTTGGCGTTCAACGCGTTGATCCACAAGCACAGGTAACCCATCCAATCTTGGAAGTATTCAGTACACAGTGAATGTCGATTTTTCTTTAAAAACTCGACATTTTCTTTTTACTAGTTTTAAAAACACGATTATATTTTTAATTGACATGTTTCGGCTTAACTTTAGCCGTCTTCAGAATGAAGTAGATATTATTACAAGCGGTTCTTTTGCTTTCATATGTTTTCCGATGTCATCACATCTTACATCACTTGTCAATCATCTTATATTATTAGTCTAATTAGCATTTAGTCATATAAATACAGCTTGTAATAATATCTACCTCATTCTGAAGATGGCTAAAGTTAAGCCGAAACATGTCAATTAAAAGTATAATCGTGTTTTTAAAACTAGTAACTCTACTTGTGTTATCAAGAAAATTTGGATATTTTATTTTTATTTTCATTTTATAAAGAGAGAGAGAGACACACATCACGAGGAAAATGAAAAAAAGGAAATATTCAATTTTCTTGACATGTTTTTCTGTAGGCCAGATCTGATTGACTACGCGTCACTAAGACCCAGTCAACACGAGGCAAATTTAAACAACGCATTCAATGTGGCTGAGGAGAGACTGGGTATAACCAGACTACTGGACGTCGAGGGTAAGTATTCGTTCAATTCAGTGGTAATTATTTTTAAATAGTTGCCACTGGATTGAACGAATAAAATATGTGTAAAGATATATTATTTTATCTATATTTTAATGTCTGCAAAAGATCGTGAGGCACGGTTACGGTACGACATCCACTGGACCAATCACAGTGTGCGACATTACTGATCACCCAGTTGGAGTGCTCGGGGTGTTAGCGTTTGCTGATTTGCCTGCTCGTGATATAAAAAAAGCGTTATAGACGACGTTTTCTGTAGTAGCCAAGTGAACATGACCGTTTGGGAAGTATGGGTGGTGTGCTCTGCAAATGCGCTGTCTCAGGGCGTCTAGACGGCTTAACACGAGACTCTGGCTCGAGCGACGAAGCATTCATTCCCAGCCAGACGTAATTATACCTACATGACTTGTAAACGAACGCCAGCCAATCAAAAAGCATCATCCATTTACAATATTTGCGCGACGTAGCACGTACATGTTCTGTTATTCTTATTCGTTGTTGCTCTTGTTTTCTCAGATGTTGACTGCCCGCGTCCCGATGATCGTTCTGTCATGACCTATGTGTCTGCTTATTATCAATTCTTTGCCAAAATGAAGTCAGAGGAAACGGGCGGTAGACGAGTTGCCAAGGTAACATGACTGACGTAACGTGCCAGACGCGCTGCGCTTACAGCGAACAATGAATTTCATTTACACGTGCGCTGTTCGTTCTTTCTTTCTTCCCCCGCCCCCCCCCCCAATCCTTTTGAATTTTTGGGTCGCTTTTCTTTGCAAAATCATTGCTATTTCAAACTAAGATAATTGTGGCAACAGACCATTTCGGGTTGCGCACCCCCTTTATATGAGTATATGATATAGTCAATTACGGATTTAATATTATTTACATTTGATTTAATACTGGAACCGCCTTTGATTTTGTTGTATTTTTTCTTTGTATCAACATATAGATAATAAGTGTATTAATGGAAATTGAAGAGATGGAACGAGCATATGAATCTATGGTGTCCGATCTGCTCTCTTGGATCAGTAATAAAATTAAAGACATGGCGAAACCTTTCCACAAATCTTTGTCTGCCGTGAAAAAAGAAATGATAGCGTTCAAGCACTTCAGAACCATCGAAAAACCTCCAAAGTTAGTGCCTGCTTTGTGCTTCGTCATCGTTTTTCTTGTCCACATTTGCGCCGTAATCATAATTCATAGTTCTGGACTCAAGCAATAACCGCCAACCAATCACTGTAGCACTGGTTTTCCCAGTGGAATACATCTTGTCCCACAAACACCATCATGAACTGCCTGTTTTCACAAAGGTTTCTTGCATTACTTGAATTTGATTCCCATTTCTCAATAGAATGTTAAAAATCCTAACAAAATGTACAAATCTGTTTGCGATCAGAATCTCAGGTGTGCAGTTTCTAGCAGACTACGTTTGACTTGTGGGACGTAGCAGCAGTAATTATGAAGTATAGGAACCATGAATCGACGAAAGAAGTTTACGATCTAATGTGAATCAATTAGTCCAAGCGCGTAAAATAATAGGCTTTTGTAGTCGTATCGGTTAAGAATATCGCGTCGATTCTCCTTCTGTAGGTAAATGTATGTTGAATGTTTCAGATCCATGAATTTGGCTTTATTTTTGTGCTTTATGTGGTTTTGGAAATTTGAGTCAAAGGGCTTTGGAAAGTTTTGAAAAAGTTTTGAAAATTCTCACAGGGGATCCTGTACGAACCCTGTGCAATGTCGTTAAAGTGCGAATAAAGTTGTGCGCAACCCTTTTACAGATGGAGGTGTACACACGGCTTAAGGTATCATAATGTCGTTTTAAAATGCGCACGAGTTGTACACACGGCGTTAGCCTACTTATTAAACCTAAAGTAAAAGATTCTTAAACGAGGAATAAATCAGTCTTGTGTGAGAATTGCTTTAACTCGATACTAGTGCTTATAAATCGTATTGATTATGATTTGATCATTTCCAGATATGCTGAAAGAGTCAACATAGAAGCTCATCTGTTTAGTCTACAAACAAAGCGCACAGCCAACAATCAAAAGCCTTACATACCTCCTGAAGGGTCGTACGTTAAGGACGTCAACATGGCTTGGCAGGAGATGGAGAGCGCTGAACACGATCGAGCACTCGCTCTAAGAAACGAATTAATAAGGTAAGTCGTCTTGATATTGACAGTCCTGTAAAACCAAAGCGCGCATGTGTTACGACGTCCAATCATGTGGGTAAATCATAGACACCCTTTTTCGAGCCCGCGTTTCTTTCGGTCTTCTCTATGAAAACGAACTTCTTTTAGAGAATCCTACTGTCAATGTTTTATGATTGGTTAATACAACAGTGAAAAGTAGCTCAAACAATAGTAAACTTAGATGCACCCAGATCGAGTCCTTTTTTTAAGGCGACCAAAAGGAATGTGGCCTCGATAATGTGAATAAGACCAAATCGGCTAACGCGTTGCTATGTACGTTTCTACCCAATTCAAAACCTCTGGGAATACAAACTTTCGTTCTAAAAATTTCCATTTCATTTGAATGTGATATCGAAATACAAAAGACGAAGAATCTTATTCCCAAAAGATTTGAATTGGGTGGAAACGTAAATAGCAACACGTTAGCTGATTTGGTCTATGAACCACACAGAGACCTTATTTGAGATAGACAAACAGGCGTGTACGTACAAACAACGGAAGCTAGACCACAATGAACCATTTTGGCTGTCTCAGAAAAGAAGAAGTTAAATTTAAATTAAAAACCAGTCTACCCATACGGCAATAATATAAAATTCGTCATTTTGCTTACATCTGTGCTGACGCACGTTCTTTAGGCATATTACAATTCAGTTCCCAAGCAGAGGGGCTGCATTACATAAAAAGGGTCAAATAACTAAAGTACTTTATACACTGCTTTTCATTTAGACAAGAAATGTTGGAGAAAATGGCTGACAAGTTCGAAAGAAAGGTAAAATTTTCAGCTAACTTTACAGTATTTTAAGTTAAAAATTGATTGCAGGAGGTTTCCAGAGTATGCAGTAAACAGTATTTACAGTTAAGTTTTTCAAATAGTGCTGCATGCATGTATTCCAACGCAGTAGCAGCCGAGGTGGGCACTAGAACCTCTCTAGAAATATTATGGATATTTTCTGGAAATCGAAATTTCTATCCGGCTATTTCCATAGTATGGAAACAGAAGATTTTTTCCAGTGGAGGACAAAGTAAGAGAAGAAAGGTAACAGCTTTGTGCCGTTTTTGATTTTGCTTCCTTTGTTTCTACAGGCTGCCTTACGCGAGTCATGGCTGGATGACATGATGCACGTGTTAGAGGAGGAACGGCTGACTCAAGACGCTGCTACAGTTGAAGCAGCAGTAAAGAGACACGAAGCCATCAGCACTGACGTCAAAGCTAGGGTATATAACCGTTTGAGTATTGTTGGAACCGTTTGTACACAATCAGCAACACTGACCAACAACTGCTAACAGTGTTAGCAGGATATTGTTAAGTTTGATATAGATATCTGACATTTCTGTTTATAGGAAGAACGATTCCAAATGGTATTTGATCTGGCACAAGAACTAATTGACGAAGATTATCACAAGGCAGATGCCGTAAGAAAAAGGTAAAAACTGCAACAATTTCTAACCAATGATATGAAATATAATTATTATATAGAGAGATACCAAAAATACCCCACTCGTAAACATGATAAGAACTTATATCCGGAACGTCTGTGCGATATTTTCCATATCCTCTTTCAATAGAGAAGAGGTGATCATGACGAAGTGGGACAAACTGGTAAACAAGCTGCATGGGCGTCGTACAACTTTGACAGGATTGCGAGACCTTGTTGGCATCTTCAGAGACATGGATGGCGCACACTCTGACATGATGGACATCGAGGTGGGTCACGTGACCCTTGATATTAAGTAAAGCGTCTTTCCTTATAGGGTCAACCCACGGATCTTTCAGATACAGCCTTATAGCACTAACGCTGTGCATTTGTTTAATTCGCAGACTGGTCTTCGTTCAGAAGATTATGGTCGTCATCTCCTTGACGTGGAGAATCTTCTTCAGAATCACAGCCTCTTGGAGTCACAGATACAAGCTCAGGGAGAAAGAATCCAGAAGATTAATGCACATGCGCTGAAGTTTGTTAAAGCTGATCATCCTGAGACTAAAGTGATCAAAGAAAGACAAAAACTCCTTACTCAAGCTTATCAGGTAACCATAGTAACACAGCACGGTCACGGTACATTCATCAGTGCAACATCGGTGCTCCCGGGTCGCGCTCGTGTGTACCAGCGATTTCATGGGTTTAATCGATCTTCGAGAGCAGGATTTTCACCTCGTTCCATGATATTAAACTGATTAAGGCCTATACGCACTAAGGGTTTTGCTCCAGGACTAGGCTCCAGGATCGTTTTGCTCCTTGGTGTGTACCAAAGATTTCATGTTAAAAGGGTTATAACGGGAACAGAATATTGCCCCCGGCTCAAGTTCCCGGACATTAAACTGGTTAAATATCAACGAGCATGACCACACCATGCAGCAAGCTCCCGCAGCATGGTCTCTCATGTGTACTAGTAGTACAAAATGACCCGGGAGCCTGCCCTGGAGCAAAACTCTTTGTGTGTTTGGATTATGACGGCGCGTGCTATTACTACTTAGAGAGCAGTTTTCGTATAACTAGAGCGGATTTCGTATGAGTGGGAAACGACACGAAAAATCCTAGCCGTACCGTAGGAATACTGTATTTTGCCGTGGCCGTAACTAAGCGTTGTGATTGGATGATTCACAGGAAAACAATGGGAAGCCGTTTCAGTGTTACGGCATACCGTACCGTGTACGTGCTGTAAGTCAGTACCGTACTGTTATGAAGCAAAATTCCAACTTTTGAATATTTTGACAACATAGTTGAGTGTTGGTCATTTGGTTAGACATACTCATAACTTTGTGGCTAAATAATTGATAGGTAATTTAGTATCAAAATTAGGTTAATACCAATATTAGATGGTTAGAAAATATTTACTATGAGCAGCCACAACATGAACTAACACCATCTGTTTAATCAAAACTTGGGACCAACGGAGTGACCTTATCTAGCCACAAAATGTAAATAGGGAATCAGGCTTGACTATATAAAGACGATCTTGTCATAGCACTCACACACTAGATTGTACTTCGAAGTTAGACGGCTGAGTCTGGAGTTATAGTTTAGCTTGTGCTGGAAGGTACGGACCCAAGTAAGGAAAGTGGTCGAGTTTGGAACCCCAACTGACAACCACTCCGACTACGGAAAGTCCTTCTAGTCGAGCTGTCTCAACTCACACGGCTTGTAGTTGGCTGCGAAGTACAAGAACTAATAAACGAGTAACAAACCAGAAAGATCCCGCGCCCATTTGAGTCATCTGTACCTTTACATTGGTGGAGAACCCGCTGGTTTGTCTCAAGCTCGTTTTTACTGGATTTGACGAACACTCGATTGATTGATCTGACTTTTGCACAAAATGAAGCTCATTAAACTTAATGGCATACTTCTATCAGCGAAGAAAAGGAAATCGCCTGCTTGTCGACGACGAAGCGCTCAAAGACTGAAAGAATACAACAGAAAGAAAAGGCTTCTAACTCTTGTTCCAAATCGTTGCGATGAAATCGAAGACCAGAAAATAGCATCCCTTATTGAAAAAGTTGAGCTTGAAAACTTGAGATTATTAGAAAAATTAGATACGGCACTCAAAGAAAATGCTGCCTTTGAAAATCGTCTTCACGATGCGGAAAATTATTATATAGGACAACTCAATGAAATCAGACATGAGAGAGACATTAGACTTTTTCATCTTCAAGAAGTCATTGACGAAAAAGAGCGTGCGATTGAGTTATAGCTGAAAGAACTGAGAAAAGTCAACATGATTGCAAATCGACAGCATAGTGACTTGGATTATGCATGGAACAGAATAAAGAGATGCGAAAGGAAAATAAGATATCTATACGGACAGTTAGGCACATTTTAAGTAATTTGTAGTTTCCCTATACGAAGAATTTCTTTTTGCACGAATTTGTTAGCTTATTTTCTATTTACATTTCCTAGATGTTTGTGCATCGGGAGATGCACTGATTTAACGAGGGGGAATTGTTATGAAGCAAAATTCCAACTTTTGAATATTTTGACAACATAGTTGAGTGTTGGTCATTTGGTTAGACATACTCATAACTTTGTGGCTACGGAAAGTCCTTCTAGTCGAGCTGTCTCGACTCACACGGCTTGTAGTTGGCTGCGAAGTACAAGAACTAATAAACGAGTGACAAACCAGAAAGATCCCGCGCCCATTTGAGTCATTTGCACCGTTACAGTACGTTTCCCACTCATACGAAAATCGCTCTAAAGCTGGTACAGACGTGCAATACCGTAACCGTGGTGATTTAGTCAAAATATTTTCATTGAATTAGCAGTGATTTCGCACGCTGTGATTGGCTTCACAGAGAACGTCAGATCTATTACGTATGCCGTGACGTTTCAAAATTATATGTAAATTACGCTACTCAACAGACCGCTCCTATTTACATCACTGTAAAACACGCGTTCTGCATTCTCTGGACTGTGATTGTATTTTCACATCTCACTAAAGAATGATAACAGCAATCCACAAAAACGTCGTAAAATTAGTGTTTTGGATAGATTGTTTTTATTAGTTCGTAAGAATTGCTTTGCCCCTCTTAACCTACATCCCCACAACTACCCTCCTTATAGAGAAATAAACGCTTCCTTGTTGGCTGTGTTTTCCAGGGTTTAGTTCAACTAGGAGAAGAGCGAAGATCAAGGCTGGAAGACTCTCTCAAACTTTACAAGTTCTTTGGCGACTTGGAGGGAGAAGAAATATTCATCAAAGAGACTGAACAGTTAGCATCATCTAAAGAAGTGGGTAAAGACTTGGCTAGTTTGACAAGACTACAACAGAGGCACCAGGTAAGGTGGACTGGAATCACTTTTCCTTCTTGTGGTATCAATCAGCTGAATGAATCTCATGGGACTGCAATGAGAGGCAATCACTGCCCGTCGTGTGCTATTAACCAGATATTATTCTATTGCTTGCTATCATTCAGGTGAATGAATCTTATTATTACCAATATACGCGGCCAAACAGGAAACTGCCCTCTTGGAACCACATGCTCAGCGGGTCGCAAATGACTCGAGCGGGCTGATAATGACATTATCGGCCCTACTGGTGATGTTTTTGGTTCATCATCCAATGGATTTTAGCCACTTAGAGTTTGGCCTTGTTTATTGATAATAATGATAATAAAAGGACTTTTGGAGGGAATACTGTCTATTTGCGCCCTTGTAGTGCCATTAGTGTACCTCGCTGCGCTCGGGCCGCAAATGACACTACGCGGGAGCAAATAGACAATATTCCCTCCAAAAGTCATTTTATTGTCTTATTATTACTACAGTGACACGCAAATATTCGCAAATACTGCCCTTCATTCTGTGGTTTGTTACAATCTGTTCGCCCTTTATCAACTGATCTCATTATCTCAGTATGTGTACAGACTACAACGCAAACTACAATGACAGGCAAATACATTACTTCCCATCTATATCTTATAATTTTAAAAGTGGTAAAAAATAATTTCACACAAACCTAAACTTGAGTTCAACGAAGAAATGAACCATATTCACGATAGCCGCCATGATAGTTTTCATATTGTAATGTAAATTAGCCATGAGGTCTTCCAGGGGCGAATATTGGAAGAACAAATATAGACCCCTTGCACATGTCGTCAGAACAGCTCAATCTCTCTTGAGAGCTAGAATCCATTGTTTTGTCCCCCAGATTGAGCTGCATTCTGGACGTGCTGCAAGGAGTGTATATATGTCTACAAAAATTGGCAAATTCCAAATGTCAAATTCAGTTTGTTGTCTTTTGTTGTTGGTTTTATAATGTTATCCAAATGAGAAAGTATGTTATGGGGGGTGGCTGAAATGGGTCCCCGATTTTAAGTTGTTTGCCCCCTCGGAAACTACGTGACTTATCAGCATCACAGTGAGAAAACAAACATGGCGGCTATAGTAGAATAATATGGACAATTGTTTTTTGTCTGGTTACCAGGCTCTTGAGGCAGAGATCAGTGGTCGTTTTGCGCATTGTGAGGTGGTCTGTGCACGAGGTCAGTCGTTGATCGATAGAGGACATTTCGCTTCCAAGGAGATAAAGGCCAAGATCAAACAAGTACAAACCAACTGGATTCGTGTTAAAGAACTTTCTCAAAGCAGAAGAGAACGTTTGAAAGATGCTGCTCAATCCCTTCAGGTAAAAATATCCCTCGTCTTGTAATTTCCCTTGTTGTTGTTTTCGTTGTTACTGTTGTTGATCTCCTTTTGCTGCTGCTTTTCCCTCTTTTCTTTGTCTTTATGTAGTTTTCATCGTTTCTAGTGCCTTGTGCTGCTGTCTTTTCTCTTCTTCTGCTCCTTTGATATAAAGGAAGCATGATTTTGTACACAACTTTTTCTCCTATCGTAGTACTATTCTGATGCCAACGATGCCGAATCCTGGATGAAAGAAAAGCTATCAGTTGTACAAAGTGACGATTATGGTCGAGATGAACAAAGTGCTACGGTAAGATATGTATATAGCACACCATACAGGGAGGCGGAGGGGCAGATCCAGGGGAGTGTGTAGGGGGTGCGCATTCCCCTCTGAGATGAGCGATTTATAGTCAATTATGGATTTAATATTATTTACTTTTGGTGCTCGACTCCCGATCATAAATGGTGCACTCAAAAAATCCTGGATTCCCGTCTCACATATGTCATATCCACCGCATTGCTGTACCGCGAATATTAAAAACATTTTGTCGTTCGAATCTTTTGCTTTCTTATTGAAAAAGACGGTCATATCTTATTTAATTTAAACTCGTATAAAATACAGCAGTAGTATCAGAATTTTTCGAATCATTATTTTTAAAAAAGAACAAAACGAAGTTTTTTTAAAACAAAGGAACAAAAAAAATCTATGCGTACGTAGCAGAGCTCGAACTTCGGACTCGGACATCGATTGAACGAAGTCCCAACTAATTTCGAAATAAGGTACCGCCATATACCCTCGAGACATTCGATTAGCTGAGGCGCAGTATGGACTTCTCAGACCTGACTGGCGATTAAGTGCCTTTCTGTCCTTCTGGTACCGGTGATGGAATCGCCCACAAAGAGTTCTAGCCCGCAGGCATCAGGAGAGAGAATAGACGGCCCCCAGACCATTCCAAGGCTAAACCCTTTCTCTACATGCTATCCACGATAACGTTGAAGAGAAACGAAATAATATAGTCTATACAGATGTATTGTTTTTAATGCCATTATCGTGCTAATTCACCGAATCCGTGATGCAGTGCTTGAAAAAACTTGGACTTCTAAGATAATGAGTCAAGCCCTGGTAAGGCGGGGTTAATACCACGGTCCCTTAAAAACTGCATAATGTTTTACAAACAATTTGTGTACAGTGTGTTCCCCTAATTCGGCGGACACTACGTGTTTAAAACGTAATTATTTTGTGCAAATTATGAATAAATGAAAACCAACGTGACAAAATCAAATATAAACAAGTTTTCTTGCATGACGAAAATTTTGGGCTTCATGCCGTAATCTAGAGCGGAGAAAAAGAGCATTTTGTAAAGGTAAGCCAACACGTTTTATTTCTCATAATACGAGTTTTCGGTGCTTGACTTAACATTACCGAACATGCTCTAAACTCGTTTCTTGACAAAGTTTGACTCCTGAAATATTGTTTTTAAGCAGAGTTCATACCTAAATCATTGTTCTATCCTCTGAGTAAAATAACTATCAAATAATTCACTTTATTATACTTGAAACCACATCCAAAGACATTGGTATATTTTAACCATATGTGCCTAATTCCGGACGGCCAAAATATACCAAAGTTGGTTATGAGTAAATACGAATTTTATAATATAAAGAGAGTCTATATTTAAGATTTTGTGTTGTTCAAGTTCTGATATGTTGATATTATGCTTTATTAAGTTATATTTCCTAAGTGTATTTTTATTGGTCCAATAATTTTTACCGTAAAATAATCACCTACGTGCATTGCCTTCACAACTTCTTAATTCGGCTCAATTTTATATTTTAATACTCGAGAATGACAGTTAAGGAATATTCCTCTAATTTCCCATTGAAACAGTGAGATAGAAGCAATAAAATCGAATATCAAATCGTATAGTGTTTGTGTCCGGAATTAGGACCAACTCTCTGGAATTAGGACCACCAACTTGGGCGATAAATTTGTAAACCGAAGTAAATTAATCGTGACTTAAACAAATGAACTTTAGTAACCAACTTCATGATGTTCGTCTCTGTCTTCATAGTAAATATTGCATCACTTCAGTGATTCTGGGCTTTGATGTAACGGTTATTCATAAAACTATCCGGAATTAGGGCAACAAACTGTATCTAATTGACGTGTCAGTACTAATCTCATAGAGTGCGCGCCATACTAACCATTTAGAGCGGACTAAGAATTCACTCGTGCATGAACCACACAAAGAAACTAAGAGGTGTGTTGCTTTTTTTCCAACATCTCAAGTATTAAAAAACAGCATGGAACATAAGAAATCGTTATATATAGCTTTTATAGCATACAATAACACGCTTGTACGGAAACCATGTTTCCATGTTCTCATATTACACGATTATTAGCCAATCAGAGCGCGTGATATATCGTGATTAATTTATATTAATTTTTAACATGATACTCTTCTTAACAGTCCCTTCTTCAGCGTCACAGACAAGTACAAGAAGAAATAAGTTCATTTGCAGACGACATTTCTAGACTCAAAGAACAAAGCAAACTGATGGGTGAATCCAGCAAAGGACCTGTTGCCGCAGACAGCCAGGTTAGTGTCGGGATGTGAGGTGCCTGTCAAAACATTGCTAAGTATAATTAATATATATGTAATATAAAAGTTGTCTCTGACTTTAAAAAATGTTTCTGGACGTTTCGGTTTCGATACTAAAACCTTCATCAGCATAAATAAACTGAAAAAAAAGTAATATCTAGGTAGACATACTATGGGTCTACTCACGGAAAGAGCGCCAATTTTTAGTTAAATTTAGTTAATTTTTAGTTAAACTCGTTAATTTATTACTTAAAATTCTTGATCGAAGGAACATCGATGGTTTGAGAAGCTATAACAGAGAGTTGAAATAGTATTTTATAGTCTATGTAATCGTCCGTTTTTCATGTTATCTGAACCATTCAGCCAACATACGAATCCTACACAGAAGAAATGGAAGTGGAGACAGACGAGGAGGTGGAAGAGACGATTGAAAAGGAAGTGATCCAGGATGTTGTACGAGAAGTGAAAGTCCCACAAGTGATAGCCTTGTATCCTTACTCAGGACAGGGCCTTGCCATCGAGAAGGGCGAGGTGAGACGGACCATAATAGTTGTGTGCATGGGTCACGTGATCGTCATTTATTACTTCAGTGTATCACACGTACGTCAGCATTGTCTGAGAAACGAGACGAGACATCAATCGATCTTTCCCGCCGAATTCACTTGGATGATCACAAAACTATCGTTCCAAGTCGAGACTGAACTTGATTCTTTTACACCTATTTCAAAAAACGTTGTCGGTGAGAGGCTTCAAGCCTACGCGACTAGATACAACACGGATGCGAATGTTGTAGACTACTTAAACAACGTATAGGTGTATGCTCTCATATTCTACTGATTTTTTTCAAAATGAATCAAGTTTGGCTGAGAAAATCCAAGTTAAAGTTT
>JAAAQI020071228.1:0-17218 GCA_011800005.2 Stichodactyla mertensii | reverse complement strand
ACAATCCAGTGGATGTGGATATAATAAAACAATTATTCCACTCAATCTCGTCGTACATGGCTAATAGCCGACTCGATGCTGCGCGCCTCGTCGGCTATGAGCTCATGTACGACGAGATTGAGTGGAATAATTGTTAAATATCTTTGCCGTCTGAAGGGAAAAGATGGTGTTTAATTTTCTTTCTTTCTTTCTTTCTTTTTTTTTTCTTTTTTTCTTTTTTTTTTTAGCTTAATAGACCTTAAGGACATGAACATGAAAAGACGGCCTAGGAGCTATCAGAATTAAAAATGGAGGCGAAGTTGACTAGCAAATGTCTTTTCATCTCACAAATGTATCTCACAAATGTGTAATTAGCAATGTTATTGTAGTTCCTTCTATGATTATTTCTTATTTACGTGTGTGAATTAAATAAAGTCTAAGTCTAAATGTTAATTGTACAGCTGAACTGTAATAGGAGTATTAATTGACTTTCCTTGCACATTGCTTTAGATCAAGATTATAGACACAGCACAGCTGCAGTACTATCAAGGTTTCCATGGATTATTCGCCGAAAATCTAAAGGTTTCATACAAGGATATCTTCTAGAGAAACTTTGTCTTCACTGTCCGCCAAAACCGCAGTTATTCAGCCGGTTACGTGACGTGAAGTAATGGCATGTTAAAGTAATGATTTAGTTCATGGACAAGGGCTTATTAATTTGTACTTTTAGTTGTAATTATCAACCCACCTATTTGCGGTTTGTATATTACAGTGATAAAGCTAACTTGGATTTGCAAATTCATAACTTGAATGAAATTAAACAGGTCCTGTAAAATTATGCGAATTGTGGCCCCTAAAATGTATCAGTCATATGCATATTTTGGTTTGCTTTTGGTATTGAAGCCAGTCTCTCTCAGCAGTTAGTTTTTTGCATTCCCCGGAGTAAATATAACGATTCCGATCATTTGGTTTACCTGGACTGCCGGAGGATGGCATGTAAATGTTCGGCTCGCTAAATGTTTGCCACAAATGTTTGATTTGACAATACTACTCCAAATCACAATTAGCAATTGAGTTCTTGATTTAATAAAATATTACTGACGGGTATGTAGAACATAGTTCTGTTTACTATTAACAGCAGTTACTTATATCCGTTATTGTTGAAGTGCATTTTAGTGATGGTAGTAGTAACAGAGGTACTGGTAGTAACAGAGGTGGCGGCGGTGGTGGCGGCGGTGGTGGTGGTGATAGTGGTAGTGGTGGTAGTGATAGTAGCTTTCTTTGAGATTCACTAGCAAGTTGATCCACACAGTCTTTCTACTGTCCTTCGCGACCTTCCGATAACTGCAGCAATAGTCATGTCCACAGCCATTAGCAGTCATTCATACACATTCACGATCACACACACACACACACCTCACACTATACAAGAGACAGATATTCCATCACACATTTCGGGACTTGGAATCCGCAATCCACAGATATGTCTCTAACCTTTCTTTTAATCATACGCTAGACTTTTTGCCCCTTGGATTTCTTTTTCTTGTTGAACTGGATGGCTTGGCAGGCTTGGTTTTCTTTTCTAGCAATCAAAAAAATCAACTTTTACATACACACACACATTCGATGGAAAACACACATTGCCGGCACAGCACAGCATGTCTGTACAATAGGTTTTTCACAGCCGTATGTTGATACTTATCATCCTAATAAGCAGAGTACATCTTTAATTACGAAGCTTGATTAGCATCATGAATTTTTCTAGGGTTATAAGAAAACTTTACTCTACCCTTGATGGAACGGGAGGATTTCCTTGACAATGATTTTGGTGTTGATGCTTTTCTTGGACGTTTTTCTGGGTTTTCTCCCTTAACCTGCAAAACAATTTTGTTCACGATTATTTACATTATTACACATGCAAACAGTTGTAAGTACAAATCAGTAGGTTGCGTGGTTGGGTGGATAGGTTGGTCAGTCGACGTTGGTCGGCTGGTTGATTGATTTGGTTAGTTGGGTGGATTAGGTTGGTTTGCATCTTTTGTTGGTAGGTTGGTTGGTTATAATTAGTTGGCTGGTTGGTTGGATGGTAGGCTGGTTGGTTGGATGGTATGATGGTTGGTGGGTGGGTGGGTGGGTGTTAGTGGCTTAAGATGGTCAGTAGTTTGGAGGATAGGTAGGTTGATGGATTGGTTAGTGGGTAGGTATGTCAGTTGGCATATATAGTTGGCAAACGAGAATGTTGGCTACTTTTATGCGCATCAGTGATTGCCATTGTTTTAAATACCTTTGTAGCACTGCCGAGTTTTCTTTTTCTTAAGTTTCTAGCAGCAGTTGTTGATTCTACTTCCTTTTTGGTAGCACCTTAATTCACAAAAATATATATATGAGGACTGGAAATTTTTTTTGGTCAGAAGGCCACGCCCATTTCACATTTAAGACCCCTTTTGAGCATATATACACATTAAAAATATTAGTTTGATTTTTCAATTTATACAGCCAAAATACAAAATTACAAGGCCTACAGAATTCCAAACATCTGGGTTTTCTCTTCTAGACCATTCACTATTTATGCCAAGATTCATTCAAGCAAAACAAAAAGTTATCCCCCTAAAGACAGTTAAACCCCTTTCTATGCATAATCTTTTGCAACCCCCCTCCTGCATAAATAATGAATAATCTCTTAATCAAAATAACTAGTTCACATCAACTAGATCTTTATTTGCTTAGTCCAAAGCAGATGCCTCAATGTTGGATGGGATATGCAATGAAAACAGAACAATTTCTTGCCTTTCTTTTTGATAGACTTTCTTTCTCTCTTAGCAGAGGTGGAGGGTTTGCTTTCTTGTTCAGGTTGCACCTCCTTGAAGGAAATTCAGAAATTCCGAACAAAGAAATCAGAATTTATTATGTTAAAAGTAAAACCTAAACTGAGATGTACATGATATGACCAAAACTAGCAACTTTCCCAACAATGAATAAATACTTGAATAATTAATGAGCAAAACACAATAGAAAATCATAACCATGTCGGAGTCTTTACATTGGATAAAGAATCATCCTCATTTGCATTCCCCTTTAATTTGGATATTCTTGGCCAAAATTACTTGATTCATTTTAAAAATCAGTACAACATAAAAATATAGTCCTAGACATTTCATAAGTGATACAAAGTATTCACAATCAACCTTTATGGGCATAAAATGGCTCGCCTACAGCTCACCATTTTAAAGGTCTCCAGCTCATACTTTATATATTACATAAACATGATATTATCTAAGAGTGCATCCATCCCTCAAAAGAATTTATTCACCTTTTTCTTTTCTAGTACTTCATTTTCGTTTTTTGTTTTATTTTTTCTGTGTCGTTTTGCAGTTCTTGTTTTCCCTCCTAACATTGTGTCCAGATGAAAAAGTAGCCAAGAATAATTTTACAGTTAGCATTAAAAAATTTATTTTTCACAATTGCATGATAAAGTTTTCCTTTTCTCTCCAGCATCTTTCTCTCTCTCTCTTCTTCTCTCCTTTCTTACTTCTCACTTTCAATGACATGTATTCCAGTGAGATAAACCAATAAACAAGAGAGGAAGATGGCAAAATTAAATTTCATACCTTTAGGAGCAAGAGGTCCTGCTTCACCCTAAACAACATACACACAAAATAACTAACATTCTTATGAAAAAATATGTGAACAAGATTTGTAAAACAAGAATTAATAGTCAAAGACAGGGTACTATGGATAAAGCAAATTCTTTATGTCTTTTTGCATCTGGGGGTTGACCCCTTAGCATGCTAGCCTCTTTTAAAAGAGATGAAGGTGCTCATTGTACCTTTTGGGGGTTGAAATTGGTAGTTTGGTACCATTTAGAGGCTTTTACATATGTACATTAATGACACATGTACTGGCTTTTTTAATGTACGTCTTAGGTGTAAAAATCATTTGTTGTTTATGAGACTCTGGTAGAAGAAGAACCATGACTGTGCAATTACCTTAAACCACATGGTCCTACCATCATGGTCAATAAGATTGTTCATGTTGGGATTGCTGTAACATTGGAGCCAGTCCATAAATACAGAATAATCAGAATGATTTCCAGATGGATCATATCCTGCCCCAGCTGAAAAACCAGGAAACAAACTATCAAACCATCAATTTTATTGAGCCCTGAAAACTACCTTTACTGATCTCAGTCAGGGCATGGCTAACTCACCGATCAAATTGGAATTTAACATGTCGAGTTTTGCAAGAGTGGACAACTGAAGAAATGGAGAAAACCCTTGGATCAAGGATTAGACCAGACAAGAACTCTGCTCACATGAAATAATGAGTCCAGGAATTGAACCAGTTAATAAGAGACCATTTAATATTTAGCTGAATGGGCAGAGGCCCAAGTCATGGAAATTTGAGAGGTGAGTGCGCTATACAGCTACACAACCCTTGATTCCCTGTCTTCTTTGCCACTAAGTAATACTGTACTGTAAAATAATACTTACGTAAGTTGATGACCTCTTTGGGAACAATGTTACAAAGCTGTAAGATATCAGCTGTACTTTTTGAATTCTGTGGATTGAGATAATCATAATGATGAATAACAAGAATTCCATATGCATTGATCCATCCTTGGAATAAAAGTATATAAAAGTATATTTCAAAAAAATAGTGTATCAGATCAAATACAGAAATGTTATATTTACTCATTTGTTAATATCAGATAGCAATCTCACTTCATTATATGCATGCATATACTATTTCATATGGTATAATACCATGTTTATGCATGCATTTCCATTACAAAAAAGACAAATTGGTAGCCAAATTGTTTGGTAAAGTCATCTAGCAATCCTGCCAACTACAATGTAGTAGCATACCAAGAAAACTGCATACATTAATGACCTATATTTAAGATAAATGCACTCATGACATACAGTTTACTGTCTTAGAAATCATTGGTATAGGCATAAAATACTTTACATACCATAACAGCATTTATTATATGGCAAATAAGTTAATTTCACATGCTCTCATTGGTCAATTTGGAGTCCATACTTTATAGTATGGACCACCAACCTTATTTTTGTTTTCACCTTGCCAGATAATAAATATTTCATTTACTTCACTTGCTCAGTCTGTACCTACGTTATGGAACCTTGTGCTTGGGCCATAAGGAAGTGGGGAAAAAGTCTGAAAGTTATAGTATGGCCCGACACACTTGGTTAAAAGTATATAAAAATATTTGTACCTTTGTTTCAGATGAACCAGCAGCTTCCTCTTTAACCTTCAGATCCGCAAGTACTTTTCTAGCTGTAGTAAATGGAGGAATGCCTGCCCTTAAAATAGGAAAAGGAAAAGAAAAATTATATACATGTTTATATAATAAAGCTATTCAATAAACTTCTAATAATTGAACTTTTCTGGTTTGTATAGGTGATAGCTGAGTTTGTCAATTTCATCACCCCCACCCTCCATCACCCTGAAGATAAGCTACTTCAGACAATTCAAGGATTTAATAGTTTTGGTGCGTAAGTCCTGATCATAAATGGTGTAAGCCCCCCGATAAAATATCCTCAAGATTCACCCCCCCTTAAAAAAACTTCCATGACCTGCCCCTCTGCCATTCCACTAAATATTAAATGGTCCCTTGTTACAGTGCAATTACTCCAACCAAAGCCACCCAAACAAATTTCAAGATAAATTTTCAATGTACATTTTTGACACTTAACAACAAATTTGTTGCGAGTTTCTACAGCGTACAATGCTTCTTGTTCAATGTCAATATAATTTGTACACAAACAAAGCAAATTCTTTGCATTTTAAGCGAAATTTCAAACATTTGTAAAGATTCTATTGTTTATATACTCAATCATGATTGGATAATTTACATGAAAATTTGTTTGGGTGGCTTTGGTTGGAGTAGTTGCACTGTAACAAATTGGCATACACCAAATTGAAAAAACGTTGTTGGGTTCAAAAGGTTAAATCATTGAAGGATAAGGTCCATATTTACTATTATATGCATAGGATATTGTTGATTACAGTAATGCTCAATGCATATTATAGGCCTTACAAACTATTTACCCAGAATCCTCCTCAGTCTTACCTTCGATGATTTAACCTTTTGAACCCGACAATGTTTTTCAATTTGGTGTATACATTGCATGTACAATACCTGAAGATGATTTCTGCTCTGAGGTAATTCCCAATCCCATTGAAATACTTCTGGTTGTGCATTACTTCACATAATGGCTTATTGAAGGCAGAATCCTCAAGATTATTCAGCACATTGTTTCGGAATGCTTTATAATCCAGTAATGGATCAGGCCCTCTGTTTTCTGACCAGGAATCATTTAATTCCCACCTGCCAAATCTTTGTTTTGAAATATTAAATATTAATCATCACGACTAGTTTGTGTCATCATTTCCAAACATGAAAAAAATGCATGCATGTTATAATCAACAGAAGTGACAATACTGTAATAGGACAATTTCAGCAATTCCCAACACAGTTCAATTTGGAGGACATTGAACAATAGAGTTTCATTCTCCTGAGAATCAATGACTGTTCTTGTGTTAAATATTTAATTGTTTTGTCCTCCAAACTGAACTACATTGGGAATAAATTTCCACTCCATTTGAAGAGCATGCATTATTGAGAAGGTGATACGAATGGGTGATTGCAGGACAAAGTGGAGGGTGGCTGGTTCAAATATATGGCAGACAGGTCAAACTTTTTAGGACATTCATAATGTGTGGAGAGGAAAAAGTAGGGGACTTCCTGAACCCATCTACACAGCCATACCGAGGGAGGGATTTCATTCATAATTTATGTAGAGGGGAGGTCTATGATGATTTTGAGACTGGTCATCATTTTTTCAGCAATAGATTTGGGGGGAGGGGCTTTTGAAAATTTCCCCAAAAGACAAGGAGTCAGGGAGTTAGGTTTTCACTATTGTTTGCAGGATACCATATGAAGGGCGGGGTTAAAAAAAATTAACTAAGAATAGCAGAGGGTGCTTCCAAATGTAAGGGAAAAAATTAAAATCATTATCTACAATATAGAATGTCACCTTTCCAGGGATGGTGGAGCAATTCTGAAAGTGTTGGGGGGGGGGAGGGGAGGGGCTAGCTTACTAAATACTTACCGCTTGATAGTAGAGCATGTACGTCATACTTGTAAAATGTGGGGGCTTCAATCTCACTGTCTCCATCATCCCTGCTTTTCTAAGACAACATTCACCTGACTTACCTTCTGACATCAACAAAACTTAAAACCATGGGTGGCTTTTCTTTTGTAAAGAAGCTCAAGTGAGCATGCTTATGTATGTCAGCCACTGTAGTAAACTGAAACCTTCCAGACATGCCGAATCGAAAGAGAATCCTCAAGCTGCTGGTCTCTTTTTCCATCTTCTTGTGGCTTTTAGAATCGACTGATGAGTAAGGCTTAAGAATGAGAGCCATTTCTTTGCCACAAGACTCGGCTTGGATTGTATAATCCTCAAACTGATGTTCTATTTCAGGATTCTTTACATTGACAGCCGATTTCACTATCTTACCACCGAAGATTTTTCCCGCGCAAACTGTGTTGACAAGCTTGGCAGCTTTGTAAAGCTCGGGACCTTCAGGCATGGTGTTGAGAAGATAAAAACAGGAGTAAAACTTCGGCACTTGATATAAAAATATACAGCAATGTTAACGGTTATGTATCTTCACGTTGATCTCTCAAAAAGCAGTAGGCGTTCCTCATAACCAGACTACAGGTAGCCCAATATTTCGGATCGCTTCCTGTTACCTTTCGACTCGATTTAATTAGTGAATTCTTTTCAATGATCTCCTGTGTTAAAAATTGCTCGAATTGGTTCAGTTGATCGTAAAGTAAACCGCCTTTGCAAAGATTTACATCATTTACTTTTGATGATAGTGCGGACCTTACGACGTGCGTATTGCGTTGGTGCGCAATGCTGAAATGCGTGCGCGAAGAAATCGAAAACTTATGAGCACTCTTTTATCTTACACATGTACAATTTCGTGTTCGTAGGTTGTTAATATTATGGTTTTAGTAAGATCAATTCAATTTTTTATCTCTTTGATTCTAGCACGTTAGCAGCCTTGAATTGTGCGTCGTACACTTGTGCGGAGGCAGATTAATGTGTGCAGGGTACTCATCCATTTCGTAAAGTTTGAAAGGGGCAGGCTCCCGGGTCATTTTGCACAACTAGTACACACGAGAGAGCATGCTGTGGGAGCTTGATGTATGGTTTGGTCAGTGCTCACTGATTTAACCAGTTTAATATCAGGGCAGCGTGAGCCGGGGGCATAATTCTGCTCCCGCCACAACCTTTCTCACATGAAATCTCTGGTACACACGAAGGAGTTAAACGACCCTGGAGCCTTCACCCGGAGTAAAGCCCTTAGTATGTATGGACCTTAATACCCAGTAAATGGTCCGACCAGGCAATGAACACAAGCGACGTGCCAGTAGCAGCACTACTAACTGATGCTCCGGTGTTAAACAATGCAAGAAATTAAGCCAGACACATAGACTATATTATTAGTTCTGCCACAGCAGTGCATTCTGGGACTGTTATCTCAGTTAAATAATACCAAAGGACGTCATGGTTTGTGGTTATTTTGTTCGATGTTCGATTTAGCTGAGATAACAGTCCCACAATGCACTGCTGATACATACTAGTATGGTCTATGTGAGGTCGGTACAACTCTTGTATTAGAGCAGAGTGTGAAGCGATCCCACAAATTCATACCCGTACTAAAAGCGGTACCTCGGTATCTTGTCTTAACCGTAACTATGTGTTGTGATTGGTCGTTTCACACTGAAATAAGAAACCATTTCAGTGTCACTGCATATTGTACAGTGCGCGCGCTGTAAGTCAGTACCGCACCCTCTCCACCCCAAAATTGCAACAACCTTTACAGTAACCACACTATTTCTATCTTCCAATTACACAATAATCACATGTGCGTCGACGATGTAACAGTGGTTTGAAATCGACGTTGGATTTGATATATTCACCTGGAGGTTAACCTCTACAGGGACCTTTTTTTTATTATTATTCGAGCAAATTTATCCTTTTGTGACGTCCGTCTGTATGTGATTTATTTTTCCAACTAAGGTATTTCAACTATCTAATGCTTCCCCTTTTTATCCTATAATACTATCTTGAATACAATAATACACCACCGGCTGAGTGTAGTCACCGAGTCGAAACAGGAAAGGACCCCAGCTTTTTCGTCTCCAAAAGGGTTATACAAATCAGAAAACAAAAGACGCTAAAGAGATGACATTGATAACGAAGTCGGTTTCCTACGCTCATTGCAATGATAACGTTAGTCGAGTCTGTGAGATTGAACAGATTCTACAACCTTAGTTTAAACTTTGCTTGCTGGGCCGGGATTCGTTACCACCTGAAGCCTTGGAACTCTTTTTCGCAACTTCATAACCTTTGAAGGGAACCTGCAACATACACGGTCGGAAAAGGGCAAAAAATGCATTCCCAAACGCGTCTTGTCAGTGGTATAGTGGAGCTATCGATAATTATAGAGTTTAACCAAATAACTTTCCTATGCCTCAAGGCCAAAATCATGCAATGTCAATCAGTTTTACTCGTTTTTCAAACTGTTCACAAATATTTATTCCACATCGGCTAAATCAGAAGTTGAGAGGTCTTTAAATATATCATATTAGGTGAAAAAAAAATCGTTTAGTTTCGTATCAAAACAACAGAAAACAGTCTTTTTGCGGTAAACTGATCTTAAAATCTTCCATTGTTCTAAGACGTTTTTCTGTGTTTTTAAAAACGCTGATCACATCTACGACAAGAAAAATCTTTTTTTAAAAAGCGACAACTTTGTCTAACGACAAATTTCTGCTTTTTAAAAATTACGAACTTCAGGAGAAAATGCTTTTATTTATCTGGGGTAGTCCAATGTGGTAATCCCAAAAAAAGCCCGCGAAGATTCTTCAGTGACGTCATAGTAAGACTCTTATCCTCATGTTACGAAGTTCAGAAAATAATAATAAAAAAAAAAGTTTATTGGATTCAAGGATCATAGGCAACTCATACTATAATAACAACAATGGTCATTGATATTGCTGGTAGTTTCGAGTACCGTTGTCTCAAGTACAGCCTACATAAAGTAAAAGCCTGCATATGTTTTCGACCATGTGCTTTCTCGTATGAAAAGCCAATTATTTTTCCCGCCTAAAAGATGAAGGTCAGGTATTTACTCGTTTGATAGTCAGGGACATCTGCATTTTTTGTGTTCACGCTTGATGGCCTTCAGGCTTCAACAAAACCCTAGTGATGTTGGTGTCCTTAAAGATTATACATAAACAAATGGAAAAGTGGGCTAGCGCTTTTGATTCTGTTTGGCCAAAGAAACATTCTCTAAGCGCGGAACCAACTGAAAACTTACCATACCGGAAATCCAATCATTTGTTATTACTTTTGAGTTTTGACGAAATTGAAACACAAATATCTTGAAAACAAAGTATTATAGCTAACAAAAAAGCAAAACACTCTTATTATTTCAAATATAAATTTATTAACGATAAATCTTTTCTCTAACCAAGTATTTTAATATTTACAAGCTTCTAGATGAACCTACCGGCTTTCCATTCTTATGTACATTAATCTAAATCGAATTGATAATTAAATCACGTCGACGACCCCTTGGAGTTGAGTGATTTTTAAAACAATTTTCTAAAGTGTACGTACTTTCATCAGCAAAAAAACGCAAAAATCCACCAGTTCTGGTTAATGCTGCTTTCTCTAGTATAAACAGAGTAAAGTTCGGATTAAGTAGCCTTGAATTAGCTGTACACATTAATCATCATTAAGCACTTTGGCCGATTAATTCAGTGTCGAATTCAATTATTTGTTTGCCGCTATGTATAACTCTCTATGCTCTTCTAGCTTTGCCGAGTTCTAGTATATTAAATAGGTAAGCCAGGTATATCTGAGGCAAACACATTATTTATGTACAATCACTCTTCGGTTTAAGATGAAAAGTTTCTAATCTTCAGAAATATTTTGTTCTTGTTGGACGGCAAGTTTCGTGAGAACGTGAGACAAGTCAGTGTTCCAAAAGAAGTTCTTGTTGAACTCCCCGGTTTCATTTGGAATGTAAGTTCCCTCTAGACCAACTTTCGTTGTTTTCTAGCGTTCTTTGTAGGACCAGGCTGTCCGTAAAGCATTCACTGACAATCTTTTTCTGTCGGTTGGTAATATTGAAAAGATCGGTACGTATTGGTCAACTCATTCGTCAAGAAATGAAAAGGCTGTCCGTTCCTACCTCATAGGCTTCTCCCTCTCTGCTCTGTTTCTACTTCTAAGACTTTCTCCAGACTAGATATATACTCCATGGCCAATTTCAGAACCTCCAAGTCTGATAACTTTTCTTGTCTTTGGGGCAGAAATGGGAGAACGCTTCGAAGCTTCAAAAATGCTCCTTCGACTTGCTTTTCAGATCCCGGCTCCAAGATCAGGGACTGTTGGTCGAGTTCTGTGGCTTCGTTGCTGAACTTTGGAAATCGTTCCATTCCTCTTTCGACTTGCATCTTGCTAGTTTTCGTATCGACTTGTTTTTACGGTATCGCTAAGATTGTGGTTACTGCGTGTTTGGCTTGTGACCTCCCTTAAATATCAGCTGCTAGTTGATTGTTTTTCTGTCACCTATTGTTTTCCAAGAAGTCACTTGAAACAGGTTATCAATAAGCTATTCAAACTCGGCAGTTTTCACGCTTCGCGAACCATCGCACACAAATAACACTCTATCAACACTTGGTTCTCTTTTTCCGGGCAAAACTACATTCAAAACTGAAGTTTATTCCCTTGCTTTTCTACCTGGCAGACGTCCAAGCATTCGTTTTGCCAGCAAACGAAGTTTTAAGTGGCTATGGCATGATTAAAATCGGCTATCACTTTATCTATTTACTTGGCATTAAGATATCAAAATAGAGCAGAGACAAGACAGTTTCTTTGTGTATGCAGGTGTGAGAGTATAAATATTTTGTATATCGGCTGCTGAACAATAGATCGTATTGATGCATTGTAAGCAACAATAAATTAGACCGATAGGCCGTGGGAAGCGAATGACTTGATATCCACAGCTGGAAAAACCGAAAATCTTAAGTACGACGGATCGTTGGCACCTCGTAAACACTTTCGATTGCAGGGTGCAAATCTCGTTAAAGCAGATTCCTTTAAGAATTTGTAGTCGATGAACAATGGGCTAATTGATGCATGTTTGGTTGGGCCCTGTGCCACAGAAAGATAATGTAGATATAAAGGAATGTTCTTGAGCACGTCCATAAAGCCTACTTTAATCCTGGGTATTGTCTATGCTACACTTACAAGGTGCTCAGGAATCAAGATGCTATCGAAACAGCATAAGCAAAAGCCGTTGTTCGGTTGTTTTTACCTGCTAGAGGTGAATTAAAAATCACGATTGCTTGTTGTTTGTATGGAGTAACTGCACTGGACAAGTAAACAAAAAAGGGACGCTAAAAGGACGCGCACCGGTATCCGGCACAACAAAGCACAGCTGCAATCAGGAATGCAATCAGCTGCATCGCTATCTTTTCCGCTTTGATGGCCGGCTTTTCAGTAGGCCACTTGGCTGCCACGAGATCAAGTGATCTGCCAGCATCGTGGCATAAAATACATCCATGGAACCTTTTACCATGATCAGAAAAAGATCATTATTCCTATTAGAGAGAGTTTCGAGATGAGGAAAAGTTCCTTGGTTTTGCAGAGTTGTTTAGGTTGCTCTTTCATTAACATATTCTATAAATAAACAGACGCTAACGGCGATTGCAATTAGTGCATCACCGGCATTCCGATGCATGACCAAGCTTGTGAGCCATCACACAACTGTGTCAGACTCTGAACGAATCATAGATTACGAATAATATACAGCTGATACGATACGATTCTCAAGCTATGCTATTCTCATCCTCGATAAATCTCGTCTTGGATTTTGGATAATTTGCTGTGAAGTTTGGAGACGCCATCTTTCGAACTTTTTGCCCCAGCAGCTGGTGTCATTCATGAGCCAATATCATAAACAGCAATTCAACCTTGATCAAGGACTTAATAGGCATCAACAAAAATAATCTAATAATAACTTAAGACCTCTATTGAGCTGTACTGAGTAACTATGTTCATGTCACTAAATGAGGAAAGTTAGAGAAGCCAATTACTGGCACAGTACTTCTAAAAAGGAAAACATATATATCGAGTTAATTAAAATATATATCTAGTTTTTAATTGCTCTTGGTATGGTAAAAACAGAGCTAATAGTCCTCTTATATTATGGCAAAAAGGACTACATAATGACGCAATATTTCTAATTATATACCAGTATCTCTTTTTTTCGTTGCCATGTTCTTACGATACTCGAAATCAACTAATCAGCTCTAGAGTTTCTTTAGTTGTACGCAGGTTTCTATAATCAATTAACAAATTGCTTCTTCTGCGTCGATGTCTCATTTCTCCGAGCTCAATGAGCCGAAAGCTCGGAGAAATAAAACATCGACGCAGAAGCAGCAGTTTGTTTAATGAACTTATCAGTTGTACGAGGAAAGGCTAACTTAAGGTAGTGGGCTCATATTCGATAAATGTACCACATGATCGACAGCTCAGTCTCAAACAAACTACAATGTATGTGGCCACTAAGATACTTGTCGCGTCACTAACGACACTGCCTTGGCCATCCATTGAAGTAAACATCTGTCCAGTTGGTGCAGGCAGTACAGGTGAATTAGGAAGAATGGGACGTCTGGCAGCCCTTCTAGAAAAAAATAGTGGCAAATTCAGTTTCATTCATTCATTCATTTTCTTTCTTTTGTAATTTTTATTATTTATTTTTATTTTTATTTACTACACCATCCCTACATTCCATTTCACTGAGTCTATAAACTACGTCAATATTAACAATATTTAGAAGGCATAACTAATCCATGTTGTTCCCTCTCACGGAGCTCAGTGAGCTGTGAACATTTACGTCAGAAAACAGCTGCAACTCGAGTGTTGTTTTGCGGAAAGTGGCATAGTTTGAATGCCACGGGACCTGCTGTGGCTTTGCCTTCATAATCTTCAAAACAAATGGCCATTTGACAATAACACTTTAAAAGCCCGCTTCGGCTGTTTGGTTTGTAAGGTTTGCTAAGCTCGATTTTACTCTTAAAGCGTTTAACCTTGTGTCAAATTTGTAGTAAATGGTTTCTCTCGTGGCTTTGCCTTCTTAATCTCCGAAACAAGGTGAAACAAATCAATGATAATTTGGCAACAAGTGTCTAAGGCTAGCTTTCCTAATCTCTTCAAGCCCCGTGATTTTCTTCTCAAGATAGCTAGCCAACCCTAGTAAACACTTCCGACAGGGATTATCAACCAGGTTTTGCAGCTGATTACGATTTTAAGTGAACAAAAGATCCCACGTTCTCGTTTGATCCAGATTTCAGTTTTCCAATCATGTACGCCATTTGCCTTGTATCCGATGGCTTCATTGTTGAACGGGCGTACGCTTAGCGACTACAACAATTGGAAAACAAGTTGGGCCCATAATTTCTTATAACCCAAGAGCGTTGCTTTTTCTTCTTCTTCTTCAGGAATTAAGGTTAGCGATCTGTTAGGCCACAACTGTGTATGCACCCACCAATAGAAAATACTGTAGCTATTGGAGAATAGCCATTGCACATGCAGGTACCTGTAAAATGCATGGAATAATCTATTTGCGGCGACGACTGTCTGTTGCCTGTCATTGCATCAATCATATTGTACACCTGTCAAAGCCCGGTAAGGGGGGGGGGGGGGGTTCTATCCGGCTTGCAAAGCCAAAACTCGTATCAACCGACTCTAATAAGAACCACGAGTGACTCATAACATAAGAAACCGATTTTTGTGAGTTCTTCGATGGGTATTTTGGTGCCGTTGTTTCAAATGATTCAATAAATAAGAGAGCACAGCACTTGAGCAGTTCCAGTACTCTAGTACAGTTCCAGAACTCAATTCTGACAAAATCTGCCAAATAAATTTTGTGTTGTTTTCTATGACTGTGGTTTCCCATCCAAAGCTATGCGAACAGAATTGCAGGAAATTGAAGTAGGATAAAGATCCTCTTTTTACAACAAATAATATATTTACAACATGACTTTCTCGACACTAGCTTTCCAAAAAATGGTCAGTGCTTTTGATTTCTTTCAAATATACTTCCTCGACAAACTAACATAAAATCCATAACTGTATCGAGTCGATAAAAAAGTGGCGGCATTTTCGACTTGGCGTGTATTCATTGTTTTGAATAAAGGACCTTTCAAAATTGAAGCGATGCAAGCACGTGCTAAATGAGAACCTATCATTTCCGTTTGTCACTTCGAATAATTGACAATACTTTTGAACGAGCGTAAAACTAGGCTTCCAAGCTAAGCAGAAAGTTGGGGGAGTTCTATCTGGCGAATCCAAGAGATTGATTTGACTGTATTCTGGAATCAACATGCCAAAACAAATCCTTTATTTTTATTAAGATTTGCCTAGTATTCTGTGAACAAATCAACACCTAACATCTCATAAACAAAGGCAAAACAATTATATAATTCAACAATAGAATTATCAACAGACTTAACGGTAATCGTCTTTTAAAAACTTAATCTCATTCCCAAGACGAAATCATGCTTCATTATAATCAACTAATGTCGATAAAATTCTATAATTATTGAAAGAAAATGATAAATTTTCCACGAACGATAGGGTGGCAATCACCCTTTGCCCCTTTTGTAGCTTGTCTTTTCACTGCCACTTATTCAGAGAACATCAGAATTGAAGAAAACAACTTGAGATTCCTCGTTTCTCTTTGTTTTCATCGCCAGAATTACCAGTTTCTTCCGGTCTTGTAGTAAATGACCTTCAGGGCCAATAATTAACAACTCAATCGACAAATAACATGGAATATCTCTAATATTCATTCATCTGACCGCCAAGGCACGTGTAGATCGCAGCTGCTTAAGGGCGCCAAGTAGCCCGCGCAAGTCTTAAAATATCACTGAATCAATATTGAAGGATCCTTAAACTGGCTCGTAATTGAAGGGAGAATATTGTCCCTCTTGCTCTTGATGCGGCCACAACCGTAGACCCAAGAACAGGAGTTTTCTAATATTTGCCCGTGTTTTGCTCAGGTCTAAAAATTAACTTCTGTCAAATGAAGCATATCGCTCGCAGTCAAAATATTGGATTTCTATCAGCGAATTCTGACTAGGTCCTTATTCGCCTTGCCTGTTTATTGAATCAAGTTAGTGAAACTGGCTCTAATCCGTGTCATTTAATATTATGGCGACTTAAAGATGTTGTTGGATCAAGAGGTTAAGTACTCCTCCCGCCCCAGTACGTCTCCGATATAACTTTAAAACTTTCCTTACAGCTTAACAGTCATTCCCTTTTAAAACAGGTATTTTACCGATAAAAAAAGACGACTTCACACTGAATCGTTTTAGACGCAATATGAATTTCAGTTGGCGCGAAATCAATGTTAAAAACTGAGCGTTCGTTGTTTGAAAGGTTTTTAAAACTTAAAAAAAATAAATTTTCAAAAATGAATTAAATTAGAAAAGCGCATTTTCGGACTCGGGCTGTTCCACAGGAAGACCGAGTAAATATGTCCCAATGACCACAACACTTAGTCATCCAAGAAGACATCAGGCAATCCCGACTACCATTAAGTAAAGTAAAAGGTGCGGAATTACTTTCCAAACTCGGAATGGAGCCATCAAAGGAAGAACGAAAGATTTCAATTTTGAACTACGTCTTGAAGTAGAAGACACTGATAGTCAGTGTAGTATAATGAAGCAGCAATCGTTTAACCGAACCCGGCACGTGGTTTGTCGTCTACACCTGTACAATAATATGGTATTCAACCGCGTGCAGTTCTAGTGACTAGCAATCGAATACACCAATTTAAAAAAAGATTGTCATCGCCCAGCAACATAGGCGATAGGAGACAGGTCATTCCAAGACAAAGGTATGCGTTAATATATTGCAATACTAGAAATAATGCATATTCATATTGCAATACTATATGGCAAGCCGGTCCCGGATGAAAACAAAACAATTTGATTGGTTGGTGAGAGGTCAGGAGTTTTTCATCCGGACCTCTCGAACACGTCTGCGCATGCTCTAATCTGTATGCAAATTAGCTAAAAACGTCTTCGTACTATTGTAAAAATATGCAAATTTTA
>JAAAQI020071117.1:0-17223 GCA_011800005.2 Stichodactyla mertensii | reverse complement strand
CTCCCCTGAAAATTAGACCAGCGCCAAAAGAACAATAGGTGGCGCAAAAAGAACAATAGGTCCATTGTTGGTGAACTGGTTTAAACCGGCTCCGCCGGATCCGCATGGCGTAGAACCGCTATTTTATATCTACTTACATGGATACAACACTAGACTTGCTTGTAAAACATCATACTATCTGCCATATAATTTTCCATCTTACGCAGGCATTCTGCTATTTCTAAATGGATGGCGCCCATCTATTTATACATGGTTATTATTTATCTTTATATTTATTTATATATATATATATATATATAGCAATTCAAGGAGTGCCAAATAAAGATGTTTGTTTGTTGTTTGTTGTTTGATTTTCAATCCTTTACCCATTTTACCCATTTGAAAAGGCTGCAAAAAATCAGTTCTCTTCGGCTAGTTTTGTTACTGGAATATATGTAAAAACAGTATCTGTTAAAACAGTATTTAAGCTTGGCTGGCTGCTGATGCATGAACTGGTAGATTTTAGCTTCCTAAAATCTACACATAACTATTTTTTCCCAGAATTTGCCTAAATAAGCAACAGTTGAAGTTTATAAACCAACACGAGCGCTCAATACCATAAATTTGGTCAGACCTAAAGAAACTGAGTCTGTCTTGTTCGGTATGATTTGTCCCTGGACGTAAAGTATGCCTGACGATAAAAAAAAAATGTGCATAAAAAATTAATCAATTGTGATGTAAATGATTCTAACACTAGTTAATGTATCAATAAACAAGAATCTGGTATTATGTTGTGTCTAACTTACTTTGTTTTGCGACGCGAAAGTTCTAAAATGGACATCTCGAACTTTCAGGGATATGTTACCGAACCCGTTCGTTAGCAACGAAATATATTTTGCAGATATTTTGCTTTTGTAGATGTAATAAAACTTATTTTCTAATGGCCGTGTTTATATTTACATGCGACCATGGTTAGAGTTCATCTATGAACAGCTACAAAGTTACCGAATGATAAAAAGACAAGATACCTCCGCGAATCGAGAATCAGCAGCCATCTGTCCATGTTATAACAATAAAGTTTAACATATTGCCGTACCGTTAAGTCTTTTCGAAAGAAACAAAAAGCGTCCTTAGTCTCCTACGCAGCCGCTTTCATTGTTCTCATGCAATGCTTCACTACCCCATCGATCGTCCCCCGTCCCCGTCACACTCATCCCTCAGATCGATGATTTTGCTGTAACTTGATGAATGTTGACGAAAATAGCGACGTGGTTGAGAAGAAAACGCTTACCTTAGACGTATTGCATACTCTGCTAGGCACATCACCAGATCAGTGCTCTAATACTTGGAAAATCTGCTGTTACACACAATAACAACACAAGCCACATCGACTTTGGAAAGTTACGCTTCGCTTTCACATTCCAACTCATTACCCCTACAAACCAACATATCGTCTCTACAATCTCACACGTCGACATATCAAAGAATATCACCTCGGCAACTACAGCAGCAGCAACAGCAGCAGCTATGGCCACCTCAACAAAAACAGCAATCATGTCAGCAACAGCAACAACAACAACAGCAACGACTATGGCAACACCAACAACAGCAACCATGGCTACACTAGCAGCAGCACCAACAGCAGCAGAAGCAAACTCAACAACCACCACATCAATCAAATTACTGGTACACAGGACAAGACACGCAAGGTTTACCTCGTGTTAGTTTACAACAGCAACAACAACTCGCACAGCAGCAGCCAAGAAACAAATCTACAACACATCATACCCAATATATGCCGAATAGGCACAATCCATTCGCCCCTTCTCCTGGTCCCAATCCTCTTTTTGGTAGTTATGTGCTCTGCTTCTTGCAAGCCTGTCCATTCTGTCCAAGTAAAATGGTGTTTCAGGTGTGGACAAACCAGGGGGGGGGGGGGTTAAAATTGGTGACCCCCCACATGATCTTGTCATTGTCACGACCAGGTCATTACGATCAGGCGGGAGTATTGAGAGATAGACCTGGGAATGTATATTACCACGTCAACATAGCCTGTTTTAAAAGGCAACAGGCTTATTTTGTTTCATCGTTACTCCAAATACCTCGGGTTATTAGGGATATGCTAAATCAGGTATGCTAAATCAGAGTTTTGTGATGTTTTGCTGTGGATAAGACTCGTGTAGGTATGTTTTTGAAGTGTTCAATAATTGTCGCTAAATAAATGATCCTCTAGCAAAACAAAAAAATATAGATAATGCCCAGTGGTGAGTGGAATTTGGAAAGTCTAGGTTCGATCCATGTAATTTCATATAAATTCATATAAGTTCATAGTGGTTTTCATAAACCTGTGAAACAGATTGTACTAATTAGATTGTATATTTAGTCAAATAAGCACAATAGCAAACAAAAGAATTAGAGTAAAGTAGTTCTAAAAACGCTGAAGTGTATTTAAAGGAAACCACTCTGTATCAAGGTATTTATAATAAACGTCTTTTGGGTATTGAATAGTATCGTCTAACTTGTAAGAGTTATTTATTTACTTTGTTTTTAGTGCATTCCATGTTAAAATATACCAGCTATATATAAAGAGTAAGTGGTTGTATGTCTTTTTTATTGTGAATTGAAGTAGTAGATCCAGAAAGGAAGTCACACTTTATTTTGGAGTGTGTGACAAGCCTGTATCTGTTCGAAGATGATGAATGTAGTCATTTGTTGGGTTTTCTCTGCCAAATTTAGTTTATTCGTAGAAAATTTCAGTAGAAAATGACAACTTACCTAGACGTTTTTTAAGCCATCTAAAAAACGCGTAGCAAGTGTTTTATCAAATATCAAAAACCCTCGGCTACGCCTTGGGTTTTTATATTTGATAAAACACTGCTACTCGTTTTTTAAATGCTACATAGCGTCCTTTCTATATGGATATAGACAAGCAAGAATAAAATTCATATAAAAGCGTATGAAGAATGGAACAATGGCGATGCAAGAAAGGTTACATGGGAGGGAGAGAAGGAAGGACAAACAGATGAATGCTTTGATTTTAGGGCAAAGAGATGTGTAAATGAATATTATTCCTGGATCTCTAAAGAATTCTGGTCTTTGTGTCTCGATTTTCAAAACGAGACACGATTTCCTTAACAGGGCTTCTGACAGGATGCGCGGGTGCGAACCCGCATAATTCGTCAAAAATCTAAAGAAAACTTAATAATCAAGAAGAAATGTATTATGTTTTCTAATTTTGATGAAATTACGAACTTTTTATAGTTTACTTACCAAATTTTAAGCAATAAACAGCGTTTAAAACTGTATATTGAATCATACGCCATCGTGTAATGAAAAGGAACAAGGCGTTCTTACTTAAAAACCGTGAGGTAACAAGCCTTAATAAAACGTACTCTCTGATTGGTTAGAAGTCAAACAATAGCAGAAATAGATTGCAAATGAGAGTTCCGGTTAAATACTTGTAACAAGATTTTCGCGCGTAAAATAATCTCTCTCTCTCATAAACATTTGAGATCTCGCAACTTCTAAAATAGCTCAAAAAACAGATCATAAATTTAAGGTTTGGGAAAAAACATTCAAAGCAATGTTTTCGAGAGAAGCATATTGAGAAGAATTGCGTGTAGTGCGAAAAACATGACGATTACATGTGTGGATTAAAAACAGTGAGATAAACAAGGCCAGTGTCAAATAAAGAAGCAAAATCAAGGTAAAACTCTAGTTAAACAAAGTTTACATTTAAAACAAGAAGCAAAATTTCAAAAAACGTGTATAATCCTGTAAAACAAATTCAGAAATTTTTTCAATTGTGACGTCATCCCGCATCCTATTCATAATTTTCCATTTTCTCCACATAATCCGGAAAAAAATCCCGCATTATTTCAATTTCTTCCCGCATTCTGCCAGAAGCCCTGCCTTAAACATGTCTCGCTTTGTCAGATCTCTCAAGGATGGTGGTCTTCGAGACTCGTTTTTAGAAAACGAGACTCGTTTCCAGGAAACGAGTGTCCATTTCAATTCGAGTCTCGTTTTCCTAAATACGTGTCTCGTGTCAAAAGCGTGACTCGTTTGAAAAAGTCGGACTCATTTGAAAACCTACCCTTTCTGACTGGATTTAAAAAATAGGGAGTTGTTTAAAAAATAGGATATACTCGATAGTAATGGTAATGGAAACTTTATTTGCTTTTGAATACTTTTGTAACTCTCACTACGTATAGGCAAGCGACCAGTATTGCAGTATTTTCTTGCATTTATTTAGTATTAATATAACATATAGAACTTTGATTAATATTCCAGTGGCCTTCACATAGTTAACTACTGGCTACTTGAAATCATACATGAGTGATATAAAGAAATGTATATACAGATAAAGAAAACAACATAATAATAGTAATGATAATAATAATGAAAATGAAAAGAAAAGCAGCTAAAATTTCAATAATTCTGGACCATCCCAAATCTTATTTTTACAGCAAAATATATATGTAGCTCTAATGGCAACATTCTGTATTTTTGATACAGAATACTAATAAGCCTTATTAGTATTCTGTATCAAAATTACAGAATACTAATAAGCTAAACTGTATGGGGGTTTACAAGTACCGTCATGTGACCCCATACTAGTGCTCTCATTTGGTTTCACCCTAATGAATTTGATAACTCTGTGTATAGACAAGAAATGAAGACGCTTCTAACAAGACTTAATGAAGAGAAAAAGCACATCAAGACAAATGGTCTTCATGTAGATGGCAAGGTTTACAAAATAACTTTTAGAGGTTTGTTTTTGTCAACCACATTTTGCTGTAATGTAATGGAGAGTACATGGGTAATAATGCTTATACACCTATCTCGATGAGGAGGAGGAGGAGGAGGAGGAGGATGTTGTGTAATGAATGATAGTTGAAATGTACTTTTATCTATTAATTTTGTTATAGTCACTCTAGACCTCAAGGCACTTTTGAAGTTAATAGTAGATCCAAATGATGAATCCTTTGAGCTTGGTGGATGTGGTGTTGAACCGGAGTTTTGTGTATTTTGTACTGCCTTTAGAGTAAGTATACTCATTCTTTATCAGCTGTGTCAGGTATTTAAACAACATATTGAAGCATGGTTTTCATTGCATCATGAATGCTGTTGTGTAATGTTCTGTCCACAAGGAAAATCATTGAAGATGACAGAAAACTCAGGACTACATCCACTTGATCATAGAGAAATATTGTTACTTCAGAAAAAAGTATGCATTTGTTTATTGTGCAGGCATGCAAAGAACATTGGAATGGTGCCTATGATGAAGTGTGTCTTTCCTGCCTTAATTCAAAAGCCAATATTGGAAAGTAAGTAAACACTATACTAAACAAAATGGAGCTTCATGTTAGATCAGGGGCTCCAAAAACACCAAAAAAACTGATGAAAGCATGAGGCCGCAGGTTGAGTGCTCTTATTGTTTCAAGGTATTTGGAGCCCCTGATCCAAAACGAAGCAGTTGAGTTGAAGAGAGAGGTTCTCTGACTCAAAATAATTCATACGAGAAATTCTGAAACAAATCAATAATGAATAGCTTGAATAAACCAATATGGAAACAATAGGAATAACATGAAAAGCATACCCCAATATCAACAAAATCTACATTTATTTTAGATTAGTTGGTTGACACATGAGATATGGAAACGAATGGTCCCCGGTTTGAATCCCATGGTGTGTTAAAAAGAAAAGTATATAGGAAAAGAATAACGGAAAAGTACGTAAAGGGAAGATGGTAGAGTGAATTAAGAGAGGAGTTATTTGCTTTAAAAAAAGTCTGCAAGTAGTTTGTAAATTAGTTCTCAAACCCATGGGTTGAGAAATGTTATCTCAAACAGTTTGAGATAAGGTATCCAAACCTTGCATGTGACCAAAAAGAGAAGTTCCAATTGGGTAATAACTCATGAACTATTATTAAGTTTTAGAACTGAATATTGCAATATTTTACAAAATAATTTTTATTTGGTTATAGGTGGACTGGGTTCCGAGATGACCTAACTTTCCTCTTGGATGAGGAACTGTCCAATATTCCACTGTGTTCCTTACATGCAGAGATGAGGAACACTGAACAGCTGCTGGGTTCATTGGGTCTGTTTGCACACAGATGTGGAAGTCTGGAGGAATGTAATGACGCACTTTCAAATTTTGGCCCTGACATTTCCAGAGAACAAGACAGAATAGTATTGAAGAAGCATGAAGGCCAAACATGTGCAATTTCAAAAAGCAATGTGAAAGTGAGGTCGTTTTCAGGTATGCAATGTAAACATGTGTAGTAAATATTACTACATTAAGGCTAGAAGGGTTGATGTTTTGTATTAATTAAAATACCGGATACTGACACTATGAAATTTCAAAAATAGTTTGGCACTTGCTTTAAAATATTATCACAAATACTACACCTTTGGAAAAGACATCAGCACCCTGTCAGATTATCTGTCTTAAGTCTCATTTAAACAGCATGGCTTTTTCTTTACTTTTTTAGGATAGGTTCTACTGCAAAAGCTTATTTAGAGAACTTTGATGATATTGTCAGCAAATCATTACCAAAAGATAAAGTTGTGTCACACAACTTTAAAGGTTGTCAAAGTCAAAGGAGCTGCAAAAGATGTTGTCCTCAAATTTGTATCATTTACTAATTCTGTTGTTAATGTAGGTTTTAGTCTCACCATATATAACACAAAGTAATGTCAGAAAAGTTGATTTCCAATTTCAGAAATATTCGAATATTCCTACAAATAATAATTGTCTACCCTATATCCAGTTGATGTAATTGGATAACTTGGGTCAGTACCTCCCATTTCATGTGTATTTCATGAGCATTACCCAGGCTTAAAATAATGACTGGCCAGTTGCCGAACGTGATGTTACATATTGAATCAATGATATGGATGTGACTGTTCAAAATGACCAGCAAGTAACAAAGATTTGAGTGGACAAGTTTCAACTCTGGCCAGACATTGTCTGAAGACCAGCCGTGATTTTTAGCCCTGATGACCAATAATTTAACCATTACCTTACAGACTTTTCATGAACCACTTGCCAAACATTTAGTCCTTTAGAGAGGGCCAATCAGCGTTTCAATAATTCATTCCTAGTAATATGAATATTTTTGTGGAATTCAGAAGTATTACATTTCTTTCCAGTATCTAGATGGAATTATCGAGAGAGGAGTTTTCGTCAGAGACTATAGCACGAGAAGTGAAGAGGTTCTTATTAGTCACAACAAATGTAAGTAATTGTTTACAAACCATCAGAATATATTGGTTAGTTCTTGTACGATTTGGACATTTGTAGAGTAGCACTTATATTTCAGATTATTAAAAGGGCATCAATAATAGATTATGCAAATTAAAATAATAGTTGTAAAATATATTTTATTACAAAATTAATATTCTGATGGTAAGGGAGTTTAAAAAAACATTTTGTACAAAATGACCATGTTTGGATGGAGGTTTTGGATTTTATTTCTGAGGATTACAAGTATACAAGGACTATCCATGTCAAGCACCTGATTACATACTTGTTATTGAAAAGTAAAAACTAATCAAAACATTTTCTTCAGTCTCACTTTAGTATATTCTACCTAATTTGCTATTTTTTTGCTATGATTATTCGGACAAAGAAGCCCAAGTGTGGAAAGATGCTCGGAAAGATGCTCTGAAAGACATTGAAGATTGCTTTCTGGCAAGAGAGAACTTTCAACTATCCTCACCACCCAAAAAGAAGTCAAGAGCTTCAAAAAAGAAAATTCCAGAAGACCAGGGAATGGCTGAGCTTGCTGCCACATTACAAATTCACTGCTTCAAAAAGGTACAATTTATTCAAAACATAAATAATCATCTTGACGGCAATTGCTATTTTTTGTGCCACCTGACCTCTACCATTATAGTGGAAAATACCTAACAAACTCTTACACTCTGTACAAAAAAAAATCAGTCATCAAATTACCTACCTGTTTGATCAGCCTGTTTTCCTCTTAATAGATGCAACTTTTTTTTTTGCTTGAAGGTATTTGAAGGTTGGCAAGAAATAGATGGTGTCGTAAGGGACGAAGTGTTTGAAAATGATGAAGATGAAAAGATTGACATTTTTGATGTTAAGGTAAGAGAATTTATGACTGAGTGGTCATTTAATGTCACAATAGGGTGCCTTTGAGAAATGGACTTTCAAAAATGTTTATAAAAGGTATTTATTTTAAAGATATCAATGAAATCAAGATTTCTACAATGTTCAAAATTTGGCAAAATTAAGTCAACATTGAGATGCCTTTACTGTTATTTATATCATCAATGTCTATAAAATAAGCAAAATATTACATGATTGCTCACAGATACAAATTTTGTCTTCTTGGGTTAAGAATTAAGCACACTTGTTTACTGCACTCACCTATGCAGTGATATCATTTCAGTACTTCAAGATAAAATTTGTATATCAGTGAGGCCATGTAATACCTTTAGTATTCCAAAGTGTACCCAAACACTACACATCTTTCCATTAAATACTATTTTATTTACTAGTTAATCTCTGCCACTGGCATTTTTTGCCCTTAAGTGCAAATTTGAGTAGAACCACGAGGAACTAGTGCATTTAAAAAATGTGAAATTATCTTTCTTAATTTTATTTTAATTTTCAGTGTAAAATCTGGGGTCTCTGACTAAGACATTTGTTGGTGTCTCCCTTGGTGGTGGTGGTGACTATATCTATTACATAGTTGATCATTGTGCTGTTCTTTTTCGGATACATCGCTCATTTGTTCATTATTCAAACCAAGGGTTTGAAGCTTCCCATAAAATCCATAGAGCATTTACACAAAATAAGTACTTTAAATGTGTCTAATTGATTGTATTTAATTTGTTTTGACATTTGCAGTACAGCAAATTCTCATACATTTGCTTTCTGAGAAGTTATTGTCTCTACGACTACAGTTCCTTAAAGCCAAGGAAGCATAAGTGAAGGTGAGTGTTCCTATTTTACCATCAGGCTTTTTTTACCATCAGGCTTGTTGCACTGATTAACAATTTTAGGACTTGTTGAAACACTCTTTATATTAATTTTATGGAGCAAATAATCATGGTATAATGAGAAGCAATGTATTATTTAGCTGTATCTTCAGGGATAATAATATCATTGAATATAAATCTTTCTCGCTAGGTAAAGCAAATTTCTTTTACCGAGGCTGTGATTGGCAAAAGAAAACTGCTCACCATCAAATGATCAGCAGTGGGTTTCCAACATGATTAGACTTTTTGATAAGATCTATGGAAAGGACTATTTGAATTATTTATATGTTAAAGAACCGGGAACTAGGATTGATGGATTCTGTGACCCAAGGAAATTCTTCACCTATGAACACGATTCCTGGGAAGCAGAGTATGATGATGATCCAGAAAGTTTGAAAAATATAAAGAAGCCTCGAGCTAAAAAGTCCCTTTTTCAGCAACATGATGTCAGCATTAAAACAGCTGATGATGATGTGGGGCCAAGACCAGTTGCTTCCTGTAACACAGGGCCAGATGATCCCACAAGTAGTACCAAACTTGGGCCAGATGATCCCACAAGTAACACCAAACCCGGGACAGATGATCGCACAAGCAGCACCAAACTTGGGCCAGATGATCACACAAGTAGCACCAAGCTTGGGCCAACTGGAGGTGCATCAGAGATAGATGAGATAGATCTAACTACAGCTGAAATTGATGTGTCACTGCATTCATTTTCACATCCCATTTGCAATTTATCAAAAATAACAAGAAAGCAGTTTGGATCTATCTCCATTCCAGACGTTTGCCAATTTCCAGTTGTCCAGAAGGATGTCAAAGCTATTTTTTAGAATCTCAGAGGACCTACCTATCCTTTTGGTCTTTCCCATAGACCACCAGAATCTGTAGTTAAGTGGGCAGAGGATGCTTTGAAAAAGACCAGGAGAGGCAAAAGAGCAGCAGGCGTTGTTGTTGGAAGTCTAGGGAACTTCACATCTTTTGGTGTAGAGGTACTTCGAAAGTATTGTCAAGTTGCCAAAGTCAAACAGCAGATTACTCAAAAAGAATACTGGTTAAGTAAAGATGATGGCCTGTCTCCACAAGAAATTGAGCAAATAATGAATGTGTTATGGGAGCACTATGGGTGACACCATTCTCTCAGTTGGCGCAAGGTCTATTGATGTCGATTCATTTACCACATTGGTAAATGAAAGATATTTGGATAATTTTGTTATTAACTGCGTCATTCTACAATATGTTCAGGATCAGGCAAGACCACAAGGGCTTGGTCAGGTTATCTTCTTGCCCTCTGAAACCTTCATCTGGCTGCAAAGTGGTGATGACAGCTTTATCATCAACCACATCAAAGAGGCCTACAACAATAGCAAGGTAAATTGCGCAGCTACACCTAATAATTCCACTTCACATGGAGGGATGTCACTGGGGACTTGTGGTTATAGATTGTATTAATGGTAGACTTTGTTTTGATGATGGGATGAAATTACGACCAAGAAAAACACTGTTACCAGATTTAATAAAGATACTTGACCTTGTACAAACATTACAGCCTGACAACAAATATCTCTCATCCAAATTCTGGAAAACCTAAAGGTCATTTTGAAAGATTTGGAATGCCATATCAAGTCGCTAATGCTGATCAAGGAAATGGGAGTTGTGGTGTTGGTATAATTCTTGCCGCCAGAGATTTGATGCAAAATCCTTGCCTATCCAAGTTCAACTGGGAATTCTATGCGTACATTACGCAAACATCTTTGTTTGAAGATAATTGGATGGAAGAAATGAAGCATTTGTAGAAATTAATTCCTGTATTGGGTAACAAATATAATTACAGTGAATCATCAAAATGTACATGTTGATTTCATCTAACATTAATTCATGTATATACTATGCACCTTGAGACAGCAGGGTGACTTGACCTATCACAAGGCTGTTCCTCTGTGAGAGTTTCTCTCCGAGTGTCTCAATGGGTGCTTGTGTAACAAATATAATTACAGTGAATCATCAAAATGTACATATTGATTTCATCTAACATTAATTCATGTATATAGTTATGCACCTTGAGACAGCATGGTGACTTGGCCTATCACAAGGCTGTTCCTCTGTGAGAGTTTCTCTCCGGGTGTCTCAATGGGTGCTGATTAGTGAATGTTCAAAATCATAGATGCATTTCATAAACATTTTAGTCTAGTTAAATAAATTTGTCTTTGTTTACACAACATTCTTTTTAAATGGCAACCTTTCCAATAAAAAGTCTTATTGTTAAATTTCCGTTGCTGGAGTGTTTGTAAATGGGCCACCATATAAATTCACATTCTCTTGATTGTCTACCCTCACCCTCATTGATAATTAGCTCTGTCTTCATGGATGGTTTTTTAGAACTCAGAATTCCATTTTTGGCAGCTTCCAAAGCCTCTCTTCCAAAAAGCTCCCTGTTATCTTTTATTTCCTCGGTACCGCAATATGACCGTTGTATCTTTAAAGGAACCTGCTTTTGTTCATTCAGGGCGTTTTTAACATCATCCAATGAAAATGTTTTGTAAGATATCTTAAGACATCTTTCAGTCCAAACAGGAAGTTTCATGTGCTTTGCTCTCCTTATGCTGTTGATGCTAGCACTGGTCACTTCATTAAGAAGATGGGAGAAGAAATTCACAGGAACATTTGTCATTGAACGGTGATACCATCGCGCTGCAAAAAGCATAAAAATCAGTTGTTTTATTTGAGCACATGAAAACAAATATGCAATTCAATCGAGATCTCTTGGGAAGAAAATATTTCGTAAAATATCCACGTCTCTTTTTGATTAATTTGAGCATGTTCGGGATCGCAAGCCGTTTACACGACCCAAACTTTCATTGTAATCATTGACAAACGACAAATTTCTGTTTGATATTTTGTTTGAATCGAGGTTCAGAGTTTGAGGGCCCTTAAACTTCAGGATAGGAGTCGTAAACTTCACATGATCCAACCGCATCATAAACAAGTTGACACAGGAAATTCAAAGCTTTTAAACATTTTCGAACGTTCTACTGACTTTAACATAACTCGATAGTCTAGGTTTTGCTATGAATTGGATAGTGTGTGATTGTAAAAGGAGGCTCTGCTCGCAGGGTAAGACTTGACCTTCAATCCTAAGCTAAACTGCCAAATTGGTGGATTGACTACGCCGAGCATGAAATCTCATTTGCTTTCCTTTTCATATAGTCTCCTTCGCAGCCGTTCTTAGCGTCGACACTAAGAATGGCTGTGAAGGAGAATAGACAAAATACAATTTTTACTCACCTGGCACTTTGGGATTATGTGCTGAGTTCAAACCTTCCACTACTGCCCCAAGCCATTCGAGATATCTTGTATATTCCTCATCGTTGCTAATAGGAGTTTTGTTGGGAACAGACAAAACTTCTTGTTTATCGAAATTAAAGGTCAAGTCATAGGGCAGTTCTTGTCCTGGAAGACGATCTGTGGTGTGTTTCAGTAAAGCCTTTCTTGACCTAAAGCTCCTTTCGCATATGGTACAATTGACAAGATAAACGGTGGCCATTATAGTGAAAAGTATTAAAACTACAACGTGAATGAGTGAGTTGAGTTAGAAGGTCAAATTTTAAATAAGTCCAAGTCATAAATAAAAACACATAATAAGAAAATATTGAAGTTACCAGGTAAGTATTTTGATACAAATTTTCTCCTTAGAGTTGCGTTTCATCGCAGCTTCCGGTCACTAATGTGTAATCTGGTATCACTCCTTTTAGCGTAAATGTTTTCTTGTGCATCAATGTTTGCAAAATGAATCACAAGGAAAGGAGAAGGGAGAAAAGAAAACGATGGCTGCAGAAGAAAGGAAGAAGAATAGAGAGCGGAGGATTGAGATGCGAGAATAACTTCTACTAGAGAAAAGACAAATAGACAACGAAAACGAATTGGCTAAAGAACACGAAGAACACGTGCAATCCAAACACCCAGAAAACGCCAAAGAAACCACTATTAAAGAAATCAAGACGGACCAAATTGTTCGTACAAGAAAGCATTTGGGAAGTGGAAGTTATGGGTCGTGCTTTCTAGCATTCTATCGGAACTTGACCATTGTTGTGAAAGAGCTCAAGACTACAACTTTAAAGAATGAATCCCACCAAGATGCTAAAAAACGAATCAGGCGAGAACTTTTTCATGAAGCCAATGTGATAAATAAGCTCGGCGATCACCCGGGAATTCCACTACTCTTTGGGGTGTGCCGCAAAAGGCAGCCTTTTAAGCTAGTACTGCAGTTCCACAGCGAAGGCTGCTCAAGTGTAACAATAGCAAATGCGTTACACTCCAAAGCCACAGCCTGTGCCTCCACAGTTTTAAGAACTGTGGAGGCACTTGATCATATCCACAACGTTTTGTTGGACAAGCGAGGGGGTAACACCTACATACCAGTCATAATTGACTTCAGTAAAAGCCGGCACATTAGCAATGCTAAAGGACCAAAGCAAATCCCCAGCATTGAGCAAGAAGGTTACAAGAAGACTTTCCCACATATTGCTTACGAAATCGTCGAAGGACGGGGAGGGCAATCCATCTCCAGCGACATCTTCAGCTTGAGAAAGATTGTGGATTTTTTCGAAATGTAAGTTCGGCGAGCTTCCTCGCGTCATTACGCGCTGTCTTTGGCGTAATCCGGAGGAAAGGCCTAGCTGCCAAGACATTATCAGCCAATACTGATCGACTGTGAAATAATTTTTTTTAAATGATTTTAATACCTCTTACTGACTAGTACTATTTACAGAATATTTAGGAAAGTCGACGATCCTTGTCTAAGTTTAAGGTCACATTATAACATGTATTATTTATATATCATCACAAAAACTTTGTAATATCTTAATTATGACATAACATTGCGATATATTTTTATAGTTCGGTTCCACGATCATCACGCGTTTATCATAGTCAATAAAATAATTAAGAGCAAGATCGTGTATCTTTGTTGACAGCAATTTACCACAATGCGAGTTTTAGAAGTGTCGAAACTTCACCTAGAAAGTCTGAAGGAAATTACCGTCATATGCCCCCTTGCTGATGTTGGTCGGCTGAGTCGACCAACATCAGCAAGGGGTTTGATTTTCAAAACACGCTGAAGCTCGTTGTGAATTTGTATATTACATAATCATTGCACGCCGTGCTTTATATGGCGCGTTATAAATGACAAAATTCACAGTCCACAAATCGTGCATGTCTTTTGCTATTCGATCGCTTGAACTACTAAATCGAATAGTTCATATACAGATTTAAATACCTAAAACGGACGGCATACGTTCAAATCGAGCTTTGTAAAACAACCTCTCGAATTACAAAGCAGCAGCTTTAATTAGTGACTGCGATTTCTGCCATGCTCAAAGAAATCGTTTGATTTTTTTCATGCGGTTACTCGACTTGATCAAGGGCCCCTTCATTTTCGGATTAAGGATTTTTTGAGGGGGTGGGAGCGAGAGCGGTCAGCGGTTCAACAGAGTCAAATGCAATGATAACAGTAGTAGGCAAATGACCACACGATCCTGATTTTTGACGGGCACAGTTACTCATCAAATCATTAACATAAAATGACGGGGAGAGTGTTGTTTCGTTCCCATGGCGACCCAATGACCTCATAGGACTATTGTTGGGCACGTTGGAACGAGTCTTTTGTTGTACGAATCCATTTATAGAACGCGGGTCATTTGAATTTTATCCTTAAAAACATTTTGGTTTTAAGAAACAAAGTTATTGCTCAGGAAGACATGGCTACTTTATTCAAGCTAGGCACACGAAGTTACCATGCTACCGTCAAAGAATTCATAGGGCAGACCAGAGCGCATATACGAAAGTACATTCATGAACAGGAGAAAGGAAAAGTCCCAACATTTTATGGAGTAGCGCTCACTGATAAAGAATTCAAAGAATTGAAGAATGTGATGGGTGATTTGAGATAAATGCTGTATGCCATGGTAGATACTTGTTCAATGACCACTCAGCCACTTTTATTGAGTGGATGCTTTAGCTGCATTATGGGAAGGTTATAGGTCGATGTCAGGTCGATGTAGAGTCGATGAAAGGTCGATGTAGGAATGCTATGTGTTTACCAAGCAACCTCTATTTGTATAGTGGGAATATAGGTGCATTTTATGGGAAGGACTCGCGCGCTCCAGCTCTTTCTGTCCTTGCTGCCTCGTCAAATGTGACGTCAAAATTTTGCATAGGATAGATCCTATAAGGATATCACTTTGACTAAAATGTAAAAAGAAGAAGCTATGACTAGTGACTTTATTTAAAAAGTGAATTTTGAGAAGATCACAGCATCATGTCTCAGTCAAACTCCTATGAAGATGAATCAAGTTTGTATAGTGTTGAAGATAGCGTTGACTCCACTGAAGATGAAAGTCAGGAGGAAGAGAAGGATGTCTGGGGAAAAAACTTCAAGACGAAGCCATCAAAAGGCATCAGGAGGAATGGGAAGCGTTGGTACAGCAATATCAGCAAAGTGGGGACAGTGATGAAGTAGCACAAGTCAAAGCGAGTAATGCTTTGGTACCTACATACAGAAAAGGGCTCAGGGAAGTCTTGTTTTAACAACTGAAATGGTTGTTGTCATTGGAAAAAAAGACCCTGCTTATAAAAAGGTCATGGAGACAAGGAAAAACCTTATGGACATGGACGACTACAGCTGGGAAGAAGCAACGGAGTCAGCCATAAACCAGCGAAAATTTTTGCTGAACAAACTATTTTCGAAACAGGACGTTCCGAAACAAAGCGTAGTCAATTACAAAACTTTCAACCCTTATACTCGTAGATTTTATTAATGCCAGACATGTGCTTTGTAAACTAATACAGTATGTCAAGCACCACGGACTTTCATTCAACGGTTGCGGATTTGATCGATTTTCAGTTAAGCATGTCTTGTTTAAGTAATAATATTAATAATAATAACGGATTTGGCAGTGGCATTTCCACAGAGTGGCTCTTCATCCACTGAAACATCCAATTGGAATTTAGAATGTTGATTTTTGCGGAGGGAGGAAAACCGGAGTACCCAGAGAAAAACCCTCGAAGCACAGGAGAGAACCAACAAACATCTCTACTCACATGTGATAGCGAGTCCGAGTATCAAACCCGAGACCACAGCGGTGAGAGGCGAGTGCTCTCACCACTACGCCACCCGTGCTTCCCAAGTATGATCTATGACATTATTAGTTTTAACGACCATTGGAATCAGTTAAAATATTCTCATCATATCATTCTCTCACATATATTGTTTTCGTAGAGACCTCGGATGTACTTTTCCATTATTGCATGGGTTTTCTGATTTTACTTCATACTCTTGAAATAAAATGTATGGAATTAACTGAAGTACTTTCTTTAGAAGAAATTCCAACTGCATACGATCCCATACTTTGTGATATAGGCAGTACCAGGCTTCGTTGTCCACTCTCAGGGTAGAAAACTCCAAGGGTTTTCCTTCGCGTGATGCTCTGAATTCCTTTAGCAGTTCTAGGAAGCCACGTCCATCGCACATATGATAAAACATTATGCTAAACTGGGTTTTCAGTTCTTGAATCATTACAGAATCTTTCCAGGTAGTATTTTGGATCATGGACCCTGGAGTTTGAAAATTGAGGACAGTTCCGCTTCTTAATTCCATATTTTTTTCTCAGGAAAAAAATCTTGATCCGAGTCTAATCGCTGGATATCGCAAATGGCTAGCTTGAGAGAGCCTATACTTTATATACATTACTAAAACAATAGATGAATTTTTTTTTTCCAAAATTTACATAAACATTACAAGCATAGCTTAGACAAAGATATATCGAGATCCATAGGTTCTTCATGTTTCCTAAAAACTTCAGGACAGGGTACAACATCGAGTTTTGACCTGTTCGTTGGATAGAATGATTTGAACTTTTACAATCAGACTGAGTTCGTTATCCAGACCAAGCAGCTGACAGCATAAAAGATATACTGAGGTCCATGGCAAGTAGTATGGGACTTGCGGGTTTTGTATCAAAGATATACAATGCCGAAGTCAACCTGCGTATTTCTTGTATATTTTGCCTTTTGCCTTTCTTGTATTTTTGTCTATACTTATGTCTATCTGTAGGACAACCAACGTTTCGGCAACCTTTTTCTATTCCCATTATAAAGTTGAGATATTGAGTTTTTATATCTACTATTATATATGGAAAGCCAATTCAATTTCAAAACAGTGAGTATCGAGGGT